>CM020514.1:375466-616780 GCA_009823395.1 Thamnaconus septentrionalis | reverse complement strand
TGCTCTGCTGTGAGCTTCTCTAACGTTGGATGGAAAACATGGAGCAGGTCCAGAAGACTGTAGTGCTGCTCTTGGACCAAGTTGAGCTCCCTGAATGAGAGAGGAAGCACCAGATGAAGGTCCTGGTTCTCCAGGCCCTGGGCCCAGTCTAGAGTGAACTTCTGCACTGAGAAGGTTTTTCCAACCCCAGCGACGCCGTTGGTCAGCACCACTCTGACTCTGAGTCCCTGCTGCTCAGGTGAGGCTTCAAAGATCTGGCTGCACCTGATTGGACGGTCGTGGAGGCTCTCCTTTGTCTTCTTGGTCTCCAGCTGCCTGACCTCATGCTCTCTTTTGACCTCCTCACTCAGTCCCTCAGTGATGTAGAGCTCAGTGTAGATGCTGTTGAGGAGGGTTTGACTTCCTGCTTCTTCACCTTCAGTCACACGCTCACATCTCCTCTTCAGACTGTTCTTCTGCTGTTGTAGAAGCTCCAGCAGCTGCTGCTGCTGCTGCTGCTGCTGCTGTAGAAGCTCCTGCAGGTGCTGCTCCTCACCACCAGGACTCCCCTCCGTCTTCCTGTGGAGACACTTTGGCTTTGACTGATTGGATCAGTTGTTGGTGTCCATCACTTGTCAGCTGTTTTTCTGACACCATCATTAGTTGGATGGAATCATTGTCTCCATCAACACTAACTGACAGCCTGCTGGCCTCCTAGTCGGCTCTTCACAAATCACTTCTTGTCTTTTGCTCTGTTTTCTAAATTCAATCCCTTCATGCAACTTCACAATCAAAGAATTTGACCCACAAAGAATGGAGCGCAGCCGTTAATGACGCCGTCTTTTAGCCACCACGTTGCGCCCGCCATGGATTTGTAGCTGTTTTATATGCTGGTCTTGTCACATCATCTAATATATTATTAGATGACATATTCATCTATCAAATGTATATTTTCTATCTGGTGTGGCTCACACCTGGTGGGCTATGTTTGAGCAGTGGCTCTGTGGAACTGGCCCTTTGTTTCTCAGCAGACAGAGACAGTGGAGTCTCAGTGGAGTTGAGCTGCACTTTATGACAGAGCATCAAACATTCCTGCCACTGCATAAAGTTCAGTCTCAGAAGGGCTTCGCTGCATTTCAACATGATGAATCTGACCATGTCAAAGATTCTCTTCTCTTGACCACTGACCACAACATCTGACACCTTTTCACCTTCTGAGGAATTTATCACTGTCAAATCAAACTAGAATTAGACTGAGGAACAAGGACATTAGTGTTCTTACTGTGTTCCAGAGGCTCCAGGTTCATTACTGAAGTTTATACCTCGACCCATGGACCAGACACTCTTCAGAGACACCCCACTGGATCCTGGAGACTTCAGTCTCTGTGTCTTGGAAACAACTCTGCAAACACAACACAAAGGGGCAGATCCTCAAAGAAGGGCACGCAGCGGTAAAATGCGGCGCGTTTTGCGGCGCGATTGCGGCTGCAATCTGCGCCACAGATGCGGGTATCCACAAAGGTTTTGCACTAATGATATGCAGGCGCAAACACGCCCACAAATGCAGCACCTGAAACAGGTGCGAATGTTGCGGTCTGGCAACCTGAGAGCAGTTTGCGCCAAAAGGTGCATGAGTTTGACAGCGAAACTCTGCTGGGATAAACGCGCTCCTGTGCGCGCCTGGCATTACGATGCCTCCTCCGTCTTACCAAGACTGCTGCCATCATGGATAGAAAGTCAAGACGCAAGACGCGTTAGTCATTATATAAGCAAGACAATCACCACCTGACTACCATTGGTATTTTTCATAGCCTAACTAAAATATTGGCATATATACTGTAGTCTATGCCTATCTATGTATAAGATTTGGGGAGCCATATATATATTTCAGGCTTTTCAGAGAGGAAAGTTTCACTCAGAAGCCAGAAACACTTTGACAGACAGAAGCTGCGCCTGGTTTTGGCTGGCGGTGTTTCCGTCTGTCATACTGCGTGCGGACACGAGCGCAAACTGTTTCTGGATCTGCCACTGTTTGAATGAGGCATATTTGCATAGAAGGGTGTGTGTCCTTTTGCGCATAATGACTCATTTAAATACATTCAAATGAGTCTGGCGCAGCCCTGCCGCTACCTGCGACTCTGCGCATTTTCCGCCGTTTTTCACGTTTGCGTCCCCTCTGTGGATCGGAATCACCGTTTTTGGAGCTATTTACACGGATTTTCTGGCGCAAAAGCCGGACAATGGCTTTGTGCATCTGGCCCTCAGTGTTCTTATTGTGTCTCAGGAGGTCCAGGTTCATTACTGAAGACTGGAGGTTGATGCTTTGAGTGGTGACTCTTCAGAGACACACAGCTGAACCCTGGAGACGCTGCTGCTCCGTCCTCCTCTTCCTCCACTCGAACACTCATCTTGAGCTGGAGGTCAAACAGGAAGTGAGGCAGTGAGCTCAGAACACTCTGACTTCCACTTGGGAGCGAGAGAACAGGAAGAAATCAACCAGAGTGAAGTCACATTGTTGACTAGCGTCACACTAAATGAGTTATTCAGTAAGTCAGGACTCACCTGCTGCTCCTCTCGCTGCTGCTGCTGCTCAAAATGGAGTCTGACTCAAAACCACTTTCACATTAGGCTTCTTTTCCTGTTTCTGCTGCTCACTGTGGCTCCTTCCATTAAGGGAAGTCACATGATGCCTTCTGTGCGTGTGAGTCAGAGAGAGGGACAAAGTGCACAAGCGTGTGTGTGTGTTCTTCTTGTCACGTATTGTCTGGCAGTTTGCGCCCCATTATAGGGAGCATTAGCGCCACCTACAGTCTGTAACCTTGAAGAAAATCAAAAGGTGCTCCTATTAATTCTGTGTTGTGTTGTGTAGAAAGTCAAAGCAATGCTTGGAGACTTCTTTCAGCTCCACTCTTCAGTAGATTTTCTCAATCAAAGGCGACGTGGAGCCTCTTCTCCTCTCCTGCCCACATCTTGCACACATTAAACTGCTCCACACTGTTCACACTTCCCATCCACATGCTGGACTCCTGTCTGGAGAGTCTGAGCCTCACTGTCAATCTTTAATTTCATTCATTCTGATTTCATTCTGATTTTTATTAGCATTATTATTATTTTGACATAGTTTTTCTATTTGCTGGAAATGTCTTGTTGGCAGAGCAGAAAGATCAATTCCCCAGTATGATACAACTGATGGTTGCATTGTGGCTACAAACAAAACCAAACAAGCAAAAACTTGTCAAACAGCGACCCTCAGTGGCAGAACTCGGAGCTGCGAGGACCGACACGTCATAGGAACGTTTGAAGGTTCAAGGCCACATTTGAACACATTATGTTTCTTATTGACATATTATAGAGAAACCTGTCTAAAATATCTGGCTGTTTTTTTTCTCCATAATTTCTCTGTTTAATTTTTCGTGTTGCAGCCCTGAAAAGTCTATAGTAGAAAGTGGTTTCGACTTGAGGGCGCCCCCTGGCTGCTCTCTACAGAACTAAAGTTGCCATAACTTGTTGGCAGTCCATGATGACGGTGAGAAAAATGTGATTTCCTCTTTGAAGAGCTGCACCTGTTTCTCCCTGACGTGATGAGACTGGACACTTGTTGAGGGATGTGACACTTCCTGTCAGCTCCTGAGGACAATAAGGAAGCCGAGCCTCTAATGCCCCCTACTGGCTGCACTCTGGAAGAGCCCTCCCCCATCCTCAGGACCAAGTTATCCTCCCTCAACATGAACACATCACTTCCATCTGAGGAGAGAAGAAAAGACAGCAGAAGTCAGCACTGACAGTTCAGTCCTTGAACGCATCATCAGAGACATTCACTGCTATTAAACAGGAGAGAGGGGCTCTCCAAGGGCTAGGTAGTTTAGAGCGGCAAGGTGTATGGGTTGGTGTTCCAGTTAAAGAACACGGAGGATGCAGATGTTCCCTTTGTATAGGGTTTATTGACTGCGGTCTGTAATAACAATAACAATACAGAAAATATTATCATAACATCATTCATTATGTACAAACAAACATAAAGATAGTAAAGGACTGTATTAACAGATAAATGGTATTTATAAATAACATAATAAACAAATCCTCACACGAGGTTCATATACAACGAAGCTTCTGCTGATTAGCTTACATAACAATAGAAATTAGCAACAGCCTATGCTCGGATAGAGAATATAAATTGACAAATTCTAGGATTAAACTACAACACAAAACTATAATTCAACTCACCTTTCGTCATTCACACACAGAAATAAACCATGGATAACCAGGTGCACGTCATGGAAGAGCGAAAACTCCGCTAGCCTCTGCGGTACCGAGGAGGAAAAAACAAGCTTCTGACGGTCCGCATGCGTTTAATAACGAAAGTGAAACTGCGGTGCATTCAGGAGCGTAGGAAACATGAAAACTTATCGATAAACACTACAACTGAACAGTAACATAGCAGAAAACGACTTAAACAATCAGAACAACATGGGCTTTCGAACAGCTATTGAGTGGAGATGATGGATTCACTGCTGATGAGAAGCAGACTCTCCGTCACATATGGTCTCAATGTCAACACAGAGTGTTGGACTGATACTGAGACGTGATGAAGATGAATTGATCAATAATTTCCTGCTGAAATGAGAGAGTCAACAGTTGGCTCAAGATGTGATGGTGAGTGAATGATAGTAAGTCACTCTAAAGAAATATATCATCTACACTTGATGATTTCCTCAGTGTGTCAGTGGAGCAGGACATTGACAGCAGTCTGTCACTGACGCTGCTCCTCTGCCTGGAGATGGCGCTGTGCAGTGGATGATGTGGATTGTCTATGATGGACTCCCCGGCTCTGCAGCATCGGTACGGCTTCCTCACGTCGCCAGGTAAACACGGAACCACACCAATGCAGGACTTTGTAAGACAGTGTACAAAGTGACTTGTATATACAGAAGTTATACTATCAGTGCTTGAACTGGGCTGCAATGTACCAGTAGAACATCTTTACATTTGGATGTCTAAGCGTTCTCTAACCGGCTCTTATTGAAAGTGGTCGGGGAAGGTCATCAGATATTGTGGCATGGAGTTTGGCTGCACTCAGCAGTCAATCAAAAGGCACTAAAGCATTAGATGGAGATACATTTGGAAAGCGTTTTGCTGAGCAACATGGAAACGGCCGTATTCAGCTGTTCTAGTCATGACCACTTCATACAGTCGCTGCTATCACAGTCATTTGAACACCATGGGCAGCTCTGAAATGTTGAATATATATCAGCTGTTGATCATCTGGTGACAGTGTTAATTCTCCTCTTAATGCTGAACACTGACTATGTGTTGAGTATGTAGCTGTCTGTCTAATCTATATCTGTGCTATCTTTGAATGGCCTTTTGCTGATGGCTTTGATTTCTAGCATACATTGCATAGACTGATGGCAGATCTATGCAATGTATGTGGTTTAGTTTTCATCATTTCATTGTGTTTGTCACTGTGCTAAAATGTTGATGAATTTAGTGCATTTTTTGGAAAAGCACTCCAATGTGAAGTGGCCCCTCCTCCCTCAGCAGAATCTGCACTTTAGAACAAATGGGGAGAAGATTTGTTGTGAGTGAACAATCAAAGTCATGTCCAAGACCTTGTTGGAGTGCCATGAGCCAGTTCTTTCCATTGTGTATTGATGCTGACCTTAATACAGCCCAGTCCAGAGACCTTCATGGCTGACCTTTTCTTTGGATAGTTTTTTCTTGTACAGATGCTGCCTGCAATGCTGCCACTCTGACACAGTTTGCTTCCCCTGTCACTCATCTGCCACTCATCACCACTGTCTGTCTTTCCTTCATGCCTTTCCTGTCACAATGAGCCACCTACAGTAGGTTGAGCGAACCTCTAACTCCTGTTAATAGGAGGTAGAACCATGCTAACATCTCACTCATTCCTTGTTGTCACTTATTCCTAATATGAAGCGTTTGACATGAAAGCTGTGAGCTCAAATGCGAGACATTGATGGCATGAGATTCAGTTTGTCTGGATGAGTTTGGAAATGGAAGCTGGAGCCCTGATCTAGTCTACATATACCTACATGTGGGATACATGTTCTGAGTTATGCATAAAGTCCTATTGGGCCCTGGGTGAACCACCCCCCCTACCCGACCACAACCAAAATACCACATTACTGATGTTATTTTATTCAAATAGTTCAAAGTGAACAAGAGCAGAGAAACAATGAGATCAATAAATGACAATAAGTGTAAATGTCACACATCCTTCATCACACAAATACAAATGACTGAAATAAAGTCAATGAATAAAAAGACTCATGAGAATGAACATGATCTGAATTTAGTGCTCAGACTGCAGCAGGTTGTTCACTCTGGGTCTCATAGCGTCTAGGCTACTGTTGCATGACATGCACAATTAATGTCACGCATGGAGACTTGCAAACCTTTATCTTTGGAGTCTTTCTCTTCTTCTTTTTCTTCTTCTTCTTCTTCTTCTTCTCTTTCTGAATGGGGCACCTGGTGGTTTTATTGGCCTTTTGTCCATGTGTTCTGCCCCAGCCTAGGGGGAGCTAGAACACAACATAGAATCTCCCCCCCTTCTCCCAGCTCTCAAAGAAGACCATGCTATTAGTCCACAAAATGGATTTTATTCTCAGTCACCATCTTTGCAAAGGCGTCTGGGAGGGCGTGGCCAAAATAATAAACAAAATGGCTCTTTTAAAGAACTTCCCTATTGAAAGAAAAGAACAAAATAACAATGACAACACAGGAGATGAAGGTTTCAACAGAAATGGCTTCCCTCCCCTCCAGGCTAGGGGACGATCTAAAAGAAGAAGTCGGGAAATGACCATGACAACAAAAGAAGAGACAGACTTAACCCTTTAGGCGCCATGGTCGCAAAATTGCGACAAGCGTCATTGCTGAATTAAACAGGCCATAGCGGCAAATATGGTGCTAAAAGTAGTTTCCACTTTACACCAGGAGATGGCAGACACCTGTGGCTTCAATCTGAGCAGCATTTGTGGGGGTGTTTATATTCAGATTTCGGAGTATAAATAGAGAGAAAGCCCGCCTCAGTCGAGGAGACGAGGAAGTGGTTGTAGTGGGAGCAGAGAGAAAGACAGCAAATTTTACCGAGAATACATTGCCGAGAGGTTTGTTCGTTAAAAAAGTATTTCGTCAAGTAATGCCTGACTCAGATAACGAAGAGGAATGTTCGCACTCTGACGATGATGTTCAGTCGTCCCGTGAGAGCGAGTCTGCCGGTGCGTCTTTACGCAGCGGCAGCGAGTCGATGCGCCACGACAGTCACCAAGCAGCGCATGCTTCGCCTCAGCGTGGCCGGGGTGTAGTGGGAGTAATCGGCGAATGAGGATGAGGGGACGTGGTGGGGGAAGCAGGAGTGCTCAAAACACCGCTAATGGTGACGGAGGGCGCGGGGAGGTAGTGATCAACGTGGTAGAAGCTGTGGGAGGAAACGCCCAGCCAGTGCAGGTGGAGGCAGCAGAGATGTTCGCGGTCACCCTGTAAACTACAGTGATGATGGCTGAGTCTGTTTGAGATATGTGGAAAATTATCAAAAGTGGATAAAACATTTTGATGAGCCTCAGGGTATTGTGGAGACAGGGATCTGACACACAGATCCCTGACATCTGACATAATACAAAAACAAACAAACAAAAAGTTTGGATTTACTGAAGATTTTTCTCAATTACAGTATGGCTTTATCTCTAACCAATTTCAAGTCACAGCCATTTGAAATCTTGATCTCAAAATTGAATATTTTATTGAAAAAAATTATAGCGCTTAAAGGGTTAACACGGAGACTAGAACCAACACAAGTTCTGCTATTGCTGCTGTACATGGCCTCCGGTTGAGAGCGAGGAGAAGAAAAAAGAGAGAAGGATGCGCTCCAGCACCTGGAACACCAAGAAGATCCACACAGGGCCGACTGCGCCACTCAGTGGCCCACAGGACACATTGCAGACAGGAAAAAAAACTGTACAGAAAACAGAGCTAACATGATAAATATATACACAAATATATAAACATGATACACCATTGACTTCTGTCCGTCAAACAGCCAGAGTCTACACAAGGGGTGTCAAACAGAAACGATATTGCGACACCAAGTGGACACATTTAGAACAGCACTTTCTTTCATTGATAAATTGCAGTTTTTATATTTTGCAAAATCATCACGCGGGCCGGAAAGAAACAGTTTGCGGGCCTGATTCGGCCCGCGGGCCGTATGTTTGACGCCCCTGGTCTACACTGATGTGATGGAAATAAATTCACGTAGATACAGGAACACATTCCTGGTTTGGTTTTGTTTTGTTTTTTTGCCTTTTTTGCATTTTCACAAAACCCAATAAATTGCATGTAGCTATAAGGGGTCAATATTAATTTTCTGAATGAAAAACAATTTAACTGGAAGCAGCAGTTTACATTGTGAATCACTTTGTCTGTTCCAGATGAATCATGTTTTATCTCATTGATTTATTTATTATCATAAACCAGAAATAAAATCTCATAAAAACAATATTTTCACCCAAAAATAAAGGTGTGATATCAACTACACAACCTTCACAACGCTGTCAGACTTTGACAAATTCGTCTTTGTGCTTCATATGAGAAACCAGGTTGAGTTGGATGGAGAACTGTGAAGTGAGAGCAGATCAGTGTGTTGTTGATGTGTGAAACCTTCATGCTGAGATGTTCCAGCCGTGGAGGATGAGAGCAGAACCAGTGGTTGTGTTGCTGCTGCATTCACGGAGCAGCTGCTCCAAGTCCTGCTTCTTCCACTGAGGATTCAGCTCCACCAGTGGCTTCTGGGACGTCTCTCCCAGTAACCACAGCAGCTTGTAGGGAGAACCAGTCCGCCAGCCACCAGGCTCCACTGGGGTCAAAGGTCGTGACACGCCCAGCAGCTTGCTGTTTGGCTCCACTGGTTGTAGTTCTGTCAGCCACCACTAGATGGAGCTCTCCTCTTCACTCTCCTCCTCATCCTCCCTCAGTTCCACCACCTGTAGAGAGAAGAAGAGACAGCAGGAGTCAGGACTCACGGTCCTTGAATGCATCATCACAGAGACGTTGACTGTTGATGGAGATGATGGAGTGACTGGTGAGAAGAACCAGACTCTCAGTCACATGTCAAGTGTGGAACATATGAAGGTCATGTGACCATGGAGTGTTGGACTGATACTGAGGCCTGATGAAGATGAACTGATCAATAATTGAGTGGTGAACTGAGAGAAGAAGCAGTTTGGCAGCAGATGTTGGATGAATGAGGAGCAGCTGGACGTTACCATCCTCCTCTCACACTGTGACTGGGAACACTGGACCTCTGCTGTGGGATCAACTGGCTTTGGTGCTGGAACCATCATCCACTGGTTCCAAACCAGTACTGACCTCACACTCTCCAGTTGATAGTCTCTGCTGTGGACAAGATCCATCAGTGGCTTCACTGATGATTCCTTCAGGAGTGAAATGTCGACTTCAGAATCTGCTACTAAAGAAAATGTTACCTTGAAACTAAATCCTCAGTCCAAAACTAATGTGTGTTGAAATGATGTTTGGTCACATGACCACTAATGACCTGTTTTTTTTTTTTTTTTTACTTCAGAACAGAATGAAGTTTTCATATTTCTGGATGTCATTTTGATATGAATCAACCTTCAGTTCAATGTTTATTCAACATGTGTGATGAACTGTGTTTTGTGCTGAAACCATCATCCACTGGTTCCAAACCAGTACTGACCTCAGAGTCTCCAGTTTACAGTCTGGACTCTGCAGAAAACCGCTCAGCACCTTCACTGATGAATCCTGCAGCTGGTTCTCATCAGGTCCGAGAGGCACCCAAATGCAGACACATGGGCGCCGCCATTACTCCAACCCCCTGACTCAACACCGGAACTCAACGCCGGAAGTTAGTTGATCGTTTTTTTAAAATGTATTTTTTAATAATTGTGCAAAACAGTACAAACAAAAACAAACAAAAGAAACCCAATAGCAACAAAAACTATCGCTGGACATGGGCTCCGCTATAACTTCTATACCGTAACTCAAGACCGGAACTCAACGCCGGAAGTTAGTTGATCTTTTTTTTTTTTTAAATGTATTTTTTTTTTTAATAAACAACCCTCTAAATTAATGACAGGTAATGTGAATATTTATTGTAACTCCTATTCTGGCCCTAATACCTAAAATTTGTCGGAGATTTTTTGTTAAAAAAAACCCAACAAAACATTTTTTTTTAATTTATTTTTTTAATTATTTAGGGGAGCTGAAGATTATTTTAGATTATTAACCCTTTAGGCGCCATGGTCGCAAAATTGCGACAAGCGTCATTGCTGAATTAAACAGGCCATAGCGGCAAATATGGTGCTATAAGTAGTTACCACTTTACACCAGGAGATGGCAGATACCTGTGGCTTCAATCTGAGTAGTAATTGTGGGCGTGTTTATATTCAGATTTTTGAGTATAAATAGAGAGAAAGCCCGCCTCATCGAGGAGACGAGCAAGTGGTTGTAGTGGGAGCAGAGAGAGAAAGACAGCGAATTTTGCCGAGAATACATCGTCGAGAGGTTTGTTCGTTTCGTCAAGTAAAGGCTGACTCAGATTCCAAAGACGAATATTCGCATTCTGACGATGATGTTCAGTCGTCCCGTTACAGCGAAGTCTGCCAGTGCGTCTTTACGCAGCGACAGCGAGTCGATGACAATTACAGTATGTCTTTATCTCTAACAAATTTGAAGTCACAGCTATTTGAAATCTTGATATCAAAATTGAGTATTTTCTTGAAAGAAATTCTGGCGCTTAAAGGGTTAAAATAGGCCTAATGACACCACTGATAAAGACTTTGTAGCCGAGTTAAAATAAGGCTGCAGTTCCAGCAGCGTGTCGACACCCCGGCCAGTGTCGCACTGCCAGTCACCAGCAGTCCCAGTAAAACCTCTTGGCTCCCAGTGGAAGAGACTCTTGATGGTTCAAAGCAATAACGATAAAGTTGCCACCGCTGGTGAATGAGCAACTGTTGCTGCTGGAAAAGGAGAAATTAGGAGAGAACAACTCACCCACTGCTTCACTTTGACTTCTGCTGAAACACAAAATGGAGTCGGAAAAATTTTAACTTTCACTTTCGACTTCTCTTCCTGCTTCTTGATGGCTGCTCCTCCCACTGGAGGAGGAAGGTGTCCAAGCAAAGACTGGCGAGGTGTCTCTAATAAAGTGGCCAGTGCTCATCAACACTGATAGTTGTCACTGATTCAGGAGTTTTATTTCAACAACTGTCTCACATCACAACCAAACTGACAGCCACAGTGCGAATGGACGCTGTCACAATGTCAACTGCAGCTCATACTACGGCCAGTGGAGGGCGATGTGGTTCAGTGTAATCAAGTGTCTGAGCGCCAGAGGGCACTAACGATCCATCATACAGTCAAGCTGAGCGTCGCCTCATCGCAACACAGGTTTTCTCACATGAAGCTGTGAAGACAATGAGAGGATGAAGCAAGAGTCAAACTGAGGCCTTTTAGGAACATTTTCAATCTTATTATTATTATATTATGTTCTTGCGCAGCTCCAAACTAGAACTTGCTGATTTTATTTGAACAATAAGTGCAGATGGATTCTACATAAAGTTGCAATAAAGACTTTGATATTAGTCATATAATTACAATTATACTCAATGAAATATAATACACGGGAATATGAATTTATTGTCAACGAAATACATATTATATATTAACAATATATATGAATAAAAATAAAGTTTCACCTTCTGCTTCTCACTTTCTTCTCTTGTTGTCTTTGTTTGAACAAAACCAAGTGAGCAAGAAAAACACACACACACACACACACACAGGCAGTTGTGCTTGCTGTCAGGGTTTCTTCCTGTGTGATAGGATAGGAAAATTGCCTATCATGAGGTCTGTAGTAAAGCAGATCATCTACAGAAATCACTTGAAAAACACCTGTTGTCTCCTCAACACAAAACGCACTCAAGTGTTCATCAAAACACACTGTAGAGACATCCCATGTTAATAGATAAGCCTTGTCATCGCAAACAATTATACAGTCAATCTTTTTGAACAAAGGCATCTCATTTTCAACACCTGAACATACATACATCCCAAGCTGATATTCAGTACCATAACTTTTGACCCAGGAAGTTGTGTTAACATTACAAGACTCATCAAAAAGTGCCCTCAGTGCCTCACTGCCTTCTAAACTACTGACCATGACTTCAGTAATCAGAAATACTTTATTTATCCCGAGGGAAATTCTTTTCCTAACGGGTTCCAGTCAACTTGAGAAATGTACATAAAATATAGAAGCATGCAATAACCAAGTCAAAATAATAAAAACAATAGAAATTGAAGAAGCTGACAGAAAAAATTGGCATAGTGCCAAGTGCAAATTTAACAGTTCAAATAAAATAAAGAGCATATAACTATAAGATACTGTCAAATTTTGGATGTATATGGCAGACAGTGATTTTACAAGGAGGAATTGTACAGTTTAATTGCCACAGGAAGAAAAGATCTTCTGTGGCGCTCAGTCTTTGAGGTGGGAAGTCCAAGTCTCCCGGTCCGTGTGCTTCTGTGTTGGACCAGGAACTGATGGAGGGGGTGGGTGGTATTTTCCAGAATACTTTGCAGTTTCTCAAGCATACGTCTCTCCATCACTGACTCCAAGGAGTCCAGCCTCACTCCAATGACGTCACCAGCTTTGCGGATGACTTTGTTGAGCCTGTTTGAGTCTGCGACCTTCAATCTGCTGCCCCAGCACACCAAAGCAAACAAGATAGCACTTGAGACCACAGACTCATAAAACATTCTCAGCATAGTCCGGCAGATGTTCAATGACCTGAGCCTCCTCAGGAAGTAGAGGCGGCTCTGGCCCTTTTTAAAAAGGGCATCGGTGTTCCGAGCCCAGTCCAGTTTATTGTCAATGTGGACTCCCAGATATTTGTATTCCTCCACAGTGTCCACACAGGCCCCCTGGATGGAAACTGGGGTCACGGGAGACTTGGTCCTCTTTAGGTCCACCACCAGTTCCCTGGTCTTTGTCACGTAATGGGGCCAAATTGTAATCTTTTAAAAGAAAAATTCTCAAAATGAAAAGCCAACTGATTTTGGTGTTTCTTAACCAGTGTTTTTGTCATTTTTTCCTTCAAACCTCATGCACCACATGTGTAAGAGTGGACCAATTTTTCGGATACACCTTGGCTAATGTATCATGAAGTGGTGTTTTGGGATCAAATTTAGTTCCGGGAAGAGAGATTTAAAGAGCCGCTGATGATCAGAAATCAAATGCTTCAAATAGTAGCTCATACCATGGGTTACAATAGGGGAAAAAAACAATAGTTAGAATTTTGAATTAAAAGCAAGAGCAAGTTCCAATGGCCATCATCTCTGCCAACTAAATCTCCAAATATCAATGGAGTGTTGCCAATGAGGCACCATGACTGAATGGCATTGAGACCGAGACTATTGCCAGTGTCATCAAGTTTCAGCCCACTTGGCCTGTTCCTTCTTTGTGTGTAGCCATAGTTAAAGCTCTCAATTCTCTCCGATAATGAAATAAGGGATATGTCGTTTTTGATCAAGTACTGAAACACAAGTTTCTTTGAAACACAGGTTTTTTTGACACCAAACGTAGAAGGCAAAGCAGGATTTTGCTGAATGGCAACACAGTGCTCCTGATGAAGTTCTTTAGAACAGAGAGTTAAACCTGGATGATCTTCACTAAAAACGGATTGCAACTCTGTCTTGTCTGTTCAACAAAATCTACAACAATAATTTGCATTAAATGATTCAACAAAACCAAAAAGGCCATGTAAAGCTAAGTTGTCACCAGTAACTTGAAAAACTGTACCTTTCAAAGGTACGGCTGAAAAAGGCACCTGCATTCCAAAAGTCTCCAAAACCTTAATATCATCAACGAGTGGCTTCAAAATGGGATCAAACCCATACTTCTTTAAATCCTCTGAGTGAAAAAGGGCTACAAGGTGAATGTTCACAGAATTAAGATTTCTCCAAATAAAACAAATACAGCCAAGTTTGTGCACTCCTTTTTTTGAAGCTAATGGATTAGCTGTTTCAAAATCATCGTAGCATAGCTGGATCTGAAGAGCATTTTCTTGCTGTGAGAATAAATTGTGATTCTTGAAGTAAGAGCCATCATTTGCCTCTCTGTAAAAACCATCCAGTTGTGCTTTTGCTTTTTGGAAACTGTTCCAAAGTGAACTGTTCCTCAACATAGATGAAAGAGATCCAATAATTGCTACATACATGAATTTATCATCGACAGGCACTTGCTGTTGTTTTATCTCTGCGCATGTCAAATCGCACAGCAAGAATATATTCTACAGGTTCAACTATTTTCCATTTTTCTTCAAAATGTTTTCTTCTTTTAGATTCTGTGTTAAGACATGAAAACGCATTTTCAAGCTGCTCAAAACAATTTTCAACTTGCTTTAAGGCTTTATTTGAAGCACCAGATGACAAACACTCTACAACAGCTTCTTTTGCACGAGTATGAATATCATTAAGCAGTTCCTCCATTGACCCAACTAAAGATTGTACAGCGCTTTCAGGAAGTCCTGAGGCTTGCACTTGCGCCACCATAGAGCTGCACATGTCTAGGACTTTCTTTTCATCAACTGGACTGTGTGCACTGACAGTCACAAGAGGATGCACATTTACTGGCTGTGAAACTGCAGGTCCAACTCCAACACTAGCTACGAGCTCAAAGGGGATGAGAATCATTACTATCTCCATGTGCTCGTGACAAGTGACGCTTGTAACCAGAGTATGTGCAAAAAACAAGACAACATCCAGGCTCTCCACAGTGAAGACGCAAAGATTTGCCAGGGTACAAACAATGCTGAAACTTCATATGTCTAAATAACAGTGAACAACTTGTGTGGGGTACCTTGCAGATGTAACAAGTCAACATTGGTGAAGACGTTCAAGATGTGTTCCTCCTCAAACAGCGCTGTGAAGAATTCTTGCTCTGATTTCCTTGACACGAGGACTCTCCTTCACACTGCGAACATCACAGTGGTCTGAATGAATGTGTAGAAGTTGCGCAACCCTTCATCGTAGGACACAGAAAAAGCAAAATGTGCCTTGAAGAGCTCATCAAAGGCAGCAACTCCGGACTGCGTCGCACAGGGGATCATCTTTTGGTCCAGGATGATGTCAAAATTCTGGATGCTGTTCTTTCTCTCTCCAACACACAGAAGAAAGGGTTGAGCAGAGCCAGTCTCCTTCAGGAAGGTGTTCATGCTTCTTCCCACCTGTGGGAGGGAGAAAGAGAGAGAGATGAAGAGAAATTAATCAATAAAATAGAAGTCAATTAAAATGTATACAATGAATTTCAATAAATACAAAAATCCTTTGTTGAAAAATCGACGTAGCAATATTTCCTCATTTTCAAGCAGCCCACAGCCAACTCAAAGTATGTACTGACCCTTGACAACCAAATACAGTGACAAAGAACAATAGACTCAAATAACAATCTATACACAAACCCTCATGAATTTCACCAGGCGGTCAGCAGCATCTGATGTGCTTTTCTTTGACAACTTCTTCTTAGGGATGCACCGATCCGATACAGGGATCGGTATCGGATCCGATACTGAATAAAATTCTAGATCGGGTATCGGTGACAATGAGCCGATCCAATGGCCCGATCCATAGGAGCAGTTCCGTTCTGTGTATTTCTATGCTGTGCGATGCGAGTGACGTCTGCGACAGAGCGGCGGCCGTGCGGTTGACGCAGTTGACACGGTTTTCAAAGTGGAGCGAGCGAAAGGATCCGCCGTCTGGAACTACTTTCCACGGCTACGTGCAATATCTGCACCATTAATGTTCCGAGAGGCGGTAGTAAAACTTCTAGCTTCAACACAGCTAACTTAATTCAACATCTCCAGAGATTTCACCCGAAAGAGCACGCTGAGTTCGTCGAACTGAATAAAAAAAAAAAAAAAACGGCCGAAAATATTTGTCCGAGGCGGCTCTACCTGAACTTTACAGTAAAGTGTGCAAACATACTGGAGGACATAAAATATGTCAAAGCGTTTAGCTTTACAACCGATATCTGGAGCTCCGACGTAACAGCACACTGGCTGTATGAGAGTTTCGTTCTACGCTGTGCAATGTTAAATGCAGCGAACTTTCGTGGGTCACACACGAGCGAGGCAATTGCCGCTAGCCTGAAGGATATGTTTGACAAGTGGCAAATTCCGTTGAGCAAAGTCCATGTGATTCTGAGGGACAATACTAGCAACACGAGAAAGGCGATGGACAACATGGGAGTGCGTAGTGTGGGCTGCGTCGCACATACAATGCAGCTGGTAGTCAACGGGGGACTTCTCTCACAGCGCGCTGTGAGTGATGCTGTTGCATGTGGGAGACAAAACACGTTACCTCCGACTTTTTTTCTTTTTCTTTACCAATATATTGAAGCTATTCTGTTATTCAGCTGGTTTTATAATGGGTGTTAAAGTTCTGTTTGCACAATTTCACTACACCGTTGTAGCTGATTGCTGTTTACTTTGAATATCTGCCATTCAAGCTCATGAAGCTATTGTTTTGTTTCTCAATTTCAGCTCCTTTACTATTTATTTTACATTGCACTTTGAATTCCTAATTGCACTGACTGAACCATTTTAAAGAGGGTTTGTTCCTTTTTCATGTTGTTTGACCAAGATGCTTTTTTTTTTCCAAGTTTCAGCTTCTCTTTCATTTTACATTTTGTGTTATACTCCTAATTGCACTGACTGAACAGGGAGATATTTATTATATATTATATATTTTTTCATGTTTGACTTTGACAAAGCTAGTAAGCTATTTGTTTATTTTGAATTACTGTACTGGTACACAGTATTAAATAAGTTTTTCAGTACATCTGGATTATTTTATTTGTTTTTAGAAAATGAGGAAAGTCTGACATTGCCTTGCACAAAAAGACAGTTTTTTCTAAACAACAAGACATAATTTGTTAGGTGATTCAATGCTGTTTTTCTGTATCGGTATCGGATCGGTATCGGCCGATACTAAACTTCAGATATTGGTATCGGTATCGGAAGTAAAAAAAGTGGATCGGTGCATCACTACTTCTTCTTGCCCTTGGATGTTGGAGGTAACAAGTGTAGGAGCAAAAGGATGGCAGCCATCTCACAGTCCCATCCTTGAAGATGAGAATGACACAGCATAGAAATGACTTTAACTTAAAAAGATGACAATCTTATTAGGACCAGGTAGGGAAAAAAAGATCAACAATTTTCCAAATGACTACATTTTTAGATGAATTGACCAAAAGACAAACATTGGCATTGACCAATTCCACTTTGTGCAAATCTAAGACCTAAAGATGTGTGAAATCTCCCCTTTCCCACTGACCATCGTCATCAAACTCCTGTTGTGCAGACAAAAGGAGCTCATCTATATGTACACTTTGAGGTAGATTTTTGCAATGACCCTTGGTTTGAAGAACGTTGGCCATTTTGCAAGGAATTTCCCAGACACATCTCCACCAAAGAGCATTAATAATAATAAACTTTTATTTGTACAGCGCTAAATCACAACCAATGGCGTCTCAAAGCGCTTTATACAATCAGAGAGAACCAACTGGGCCTACTGGGCCCAGCATTGTAAAGTCTTGATCAATCTGTAAGACAATGCACAACATTTCAAAAAAACACTGCAAGCAAACTCTTAGAAGGCAAACCACAAAGCAATCAAAAATTAATTTGATGTCCTACCAAACCTGATGTATCTAGGAATCTTGGAAAAAGGTCCAGGATAGTGGAGGCTGTGGCTGGGTCTTTAACCACCTTCTGTCTGTACTCAAATGTTGCCTTCATTTTATCTTTCACTAGGGCCTTGTCGGATGAGTAGCTCATCACCGACACAGCTTCCTTACATTCATCACCTGACAGCTGTGTCACAGTTGAATGCATGTCGCGATGAGTCTTAGGAAGAGTGATCAAAAGTCAGGATAGCGAAAGCTCTCAATAATTTCATTTGTACATTAGGTGAAAATAAAGCAAACAGCCACCTTGAAAAGTGGCCTTGGATTTCTTGAGCCCTTAGTGAGAGTTTGGTTGAACTGTTTTCAACCTCCATGCCAGGTAACCGGAACCACTCTGGTGATCATAGAAATGCTCCTATTGATGAACACAAAAAAAAGCTCATCTTAAACCTATTTAAGAACAGGCAGCGATACTGTGGAGACACATGACGTGTTCAGTTCAGACAGATAACTGCTTGTCACCTGATCTCACCTCATTTGACTGCACTGAAAAATAAAAGCAACAAGATCATGGACAAGGGCTGTCCCGATACTATATTTTCACTTCTGATACGATACCGATATTTCAACCTTGAATATCGGCCGATACTGATATCAATCCGATATCAGCATGCTATAAATGAAACATACTTTCATTATTTATTATGTAGTGTGGAGTGTTAAAAAAGGCAGCATCAAGTGATATTACTCAAACAGAGAATAAGAGTCAAAAACAGTTGTATTGGAGAACATACCACTTATTATTAACAATTATTAAAAAAACTGCGGAATAGAAAAAATAAATAAAAAAATAAATCAGGAGGCCGTTAACAATGACCCAAATAACTTATGGTGCAAACAATTGAAAACAAATTAACAAGTTTACTGCTCGTGTATTCTGAAAACATCTGAGAGCAGGAACAAAAAAACAACAAAACAATATTGTCAGTTAACTAAACTCGTGATGACCCTGACTCCTCCATCTCCACTTTCTGCAGTCCCAGCATGATGTGGAGATTCTTTTTTTGCCGGAGTAGAATGGACTGCTTTCTATCGGAGACTTAAGATGACGTCCGATATAATCCGATATTCCTTTTTTGGCTGATATCGGACCGATATCCGATATCAATATCGGATCGGGACAGCCCTATCATGGACACATGTTAATGTCATTACTTACATAACCTAGCTTTGAATCTGGGTCCTTCAGGTTTGGGAACAAGGTTATAATACCAAGTGCATATGTGATGCGGACATTAACTGGAGGGACCCTCCTGAAACAAGACAGAAGCATAATTGAAGTGTCTCCTTATCAAAAAGAAAAATCATTTCTAAAAATTAGAAAAAGAGATCATTTACAACTGAAATAATGACTATTAGTAAAAACTCATGCATCATAATAACTTAGCCATGTGACTCTACCACGTCTGCCACAAGTATGTTCAGCATCCTTCGTCTAGTTCCATCAGCAAGGCAGTTTGTTTTCTCATATTCTTTTAATATTTGGTCACCACCTGGCTTTGAATGCAAAGCCACTTTCACCATCTGAAAACAAAGTGTGAGTTTCACACATTGAAACTTCAGCATGTCATGGGTATTTGGCACTTTCAATGTTCAACTTCATTTTCTAAAATGTAGTAGCTACAAGTCAGTTTGTTACTCAAAGGCAATTAATGCAATGACCGCATCAGTTACAGTCCATCAAATCTTAGCAATAAAATGACCTACGTTACTTGCAAGGCTGCTCTCGGGGGTCCTTCAATCAATTGTCTTTTCCAAGCTTTTGTAGATTCCAGTATTACTGTTGAGTCTGAACCTGATGATGACGTTGACCCCTGGGATGCATGTGTTGGCAACCACTCTGATAAAGATGAACCCTCTGAAGAAGACTCTTCAATGCTGTCGTCTGTGAACACACAATATTGTGTTGTATAACTTAGTTTACCAAACTAACATCAGAACTACATTTGCTACAAATTATATTGAACTGTTCATTTGCATTGAGATTTTTTTTTTTACATATATATATATATATATATACCATTGCCCTCTTCAGCAAAGGCACCTCTGACGACCTCAAAGGTTCATCAAATATGTCTGAATCCACTTCTACCCTTGCAGAATCCCTTAGGGTTAAAGAAGTAAAAGCTGGCAAGCTGAATTTCGACAGCACTGACATAGAAATGAGAACGACACTGAGGGTCCTGACAACATGATTTTAAATTCAACACAAGACAGTGAAAGTCATAAAAGCCAGAAATGAAGAGGAAAATAGAATTACCTGCTTGGAGAAATTGAGGATAATCATACATATCGTCAGTCTGTGGTACCCTGACCCATTTGCTCACTTCCTTAAATTCCACAGGAAACAGCATTGCTTGAGAAAAATGGCAAGAAGAATGATGTACAACAGAAATCAAACCATGCTGGTTGTTACAGAGTTGACAAGATATTACATTTTGGAAAACTCAAGACAAATGGATAACGGCACAATTTTCATGAGGCTCAATGGCCGCCGCCGCACGCACGTTGCCCACACACACACACACACACACGGCATACTCGGTGTGGAGAGAGAACCGAACACCCAGTCCCTGTGGTTCGGTTCCACGGTCAAAGCAGTATAAATGTTGCCCGTGTACCAAAATAAAGGTTATCTGAAAGCTACCGCATGTATGACCGTCTACAATTAGACAGTATTTCATTATCTTCATTTACTGTTAACTCACCCCTCCCTGTTTTCCCGGCTGTCAATAAGTTCGACTCGGTTTGGCTCCCGGTCAACTTTTAACATAAACGTCTGCACAGAAAGGTTATAAAATGTAGTCGTTGCACGCAGAATGCAAGAAGAATGATTTTTAGAACGCATGAGGTGCCTAATGACTACACTATATTAGCTAATGTAATGGAAAAGTATTCTTGTGCTATTCTTTATCCTAGTTTATGTTGTATGATCACTAGTAGCACGTGTAATCTGTTAGGGTCATAGTAGCCATGGGGCCATCATGTAGTGACCACATGTGTATTGACCACATGTAGTGCGCATGACGCTCAGGCGCTCATGACTATAGTTACCCATGTAGGAGTCTTTTGTTATCTGCTACACATGTACGCATCGTATTCACTTTGTTTTTGCTTGTCACTCTATGGGGTCCTTTGTCCCCGAATCTCATGATTCCCCTGTGCAGGATATGAGCTGTGAAATTGGTCCACTAGTCGTAGATTTGTTGTTTTGTCTTCCTCTGTCCTTCCTCCTTGTCTTGTCCTCTCCCGGTCATGTTTTCCTCTCTTCTTCCTCCTCCTTCTTCCTTATCTTGTCCCCTCCCGGTCCACTGTATAAAGGACCTTCTTCTTCCTTTACTCTTCGCACTTGCACTCGCATTCATTTGAGCTCTTGCACTTGTTGCATCTGTTCTGTTGGTTGTACTGTGTTTGTGCCTCGGATATCCGATCTTTTATTTCTGTTCATTAAATTGCTTATTTACTCAGCATTTCTGCATCAGTATCTTCGCTCTTTTCCACAACGCTCTCAATAACTTTCTTAGCTCCTTTCTAGTCAATATATTTTTTTTGCAGAAGTCTCCTAACAGCAGGTGAGTGAATAAAATGTTTTTTAAAGAATGGTTGCATTTTGTATTTTTTTATTCTTGAGAAACAAAACTCATTCCTTTCCATGTTTTAGTTCTGTTTGTTGTCTCAGATGTTTCAAGATGTCCATATTTTTTTTCCTTGTCCCATTTATATCAGTTCTACGGAAGCGTATTGCTGCCACCCTAGAAAAAAAAAAAACAGGGCTCAGTATCACGTTATAACGTGATAGTTTCACGTTTTTACGTGATAATTTTCACGTTATAACGTGAAAATTAGGATGCAGTTGAGATGGTGGAACTTGGATTGGAGCCTTCTGTGCCCCTCCAGCTGATCAATGAGAAAACGACGCAACTTCAATCGGGTCGGATTCATTCTTCCTACGATACAATCCCATACTGTTGGATTTTGTATGTTCTCATATTATTTTGTTTCATGATTTTATTTTGAAGTTAATCAGCCAGTGGGGGTCACATGATCCACTAACGCCAATAAAGGTGTATGAGCGCGTTTTGTTGTTCTCTGTTGTATTATGGGATGTTTCGATACCGTGAAAGAAGAGCTCTGTCCACGAAAGTTTTCATGTGATATATATAATAAAGAAAAGTTATTAAAGAAAGAAACGCTATCAAGTATTTCCCTCCAACTATGGACGAGCTGCGAGTTCCAACACATACATCTCAAAATCCTCCTCAAAGTACGCAAACTTATGTTCATTTCATTGATGCTGCTTAATAAATTCAATATCTCTCCATGCCTCAAACCAAGTTTAAAATACAGTTCAATCAACTCATGCAGACGAGACATGGTGCCTCCGTTTGCCTCACTCCATTTAGTTTAGATTCATTATGAAATTATGTCAACATTATCACGTAAAAACGCGAAAATTATCAGGTTAAAATGTGAAATATCTTTACGTTAAATCACGTTTTAACGTGATAATTTTTTTACATTTTAACGTAACATTATCACGTAAAAACGCGAAAATTATCACGTTAAAACGTGAAAAATCTTTACGTTAAATCACGTTTTAACGTGATACTTTTACGTTAAAACGTAAAAAATGATCACGTAAAAACGTGAAACAATCACGTTATAACATGAAAGTATCACGTAAAAACGTGAAACTATCACGTTATAACGTGATACTTTTATGTTAAAACGTAAAAAATGATCACGTAAAAACGTAAAAAATGATCACGTTATAACGTGATACTTTTACGTTAAAACGTAAAAACGTGAAAGTATTACGTTATAACATGAAAGTATCACGTAAAAACGTGATACTTTTAAGTTAAAACGTAAAAAATTACCACGTAAAAACGTGAAACTATCACATTATAACATGAAAGTATCACGTAAAAACGTGAAACTATCACGTTATAACGTGATACTTTTACGTTAAAACGTAAAAAATGATCACGTAAAAAGGTGAAAGTATTATGTTATAACATGAAAGTATCACGTAAAAACGTGATACTTTTACGTTAAAACGTAAAAAATTATCACGTAAAAACGTGAAACTATCACATTATAACGTGATACTGAGCCCTGTTTTTTTTTCTAGGGTGGCAGCAATGCGCTTCCGTACAGTTCAGCTGTTTCAACGTTATATCTGACCGCTTAGCTTAACTAAGCCTAAATGTAAATATGCACTACATCACTATGACCAATGGGTGTCGCCCTAACATCAATATAATTAGCTTATCTCCCAGAAGATAAATAGAACTGAGCAGTCTCCGTATGTAGACGTTAATGTAAAGAAAGCAAAATGATGATGTCTAAAGTATTAGGGTAATAACTATCTAAATCAATTTTTAACCAGTATTTTGTTCTGTATTTTTGCGAGGACCAAAAAATGGGCAGCGGTGTCTTTAGAGCAGTAGATGTAAACAGCAATTCTGATAAAATCTTTGCGACTCCAAATGCTCAACACATTTTTGTTCCTCTGCTCCTAAGTTCAATTTTGAGGTTCACGGCAAAGGCTATGAATTCTTTTGTATGTGTGATTTCTTCTTTTTTATTGTTATTTTCACCTTTGACATGTTGGCCTTGTGGAAAATTCAACATCCTTCTTATTTATTTATTCTTATATTTTTCAATACAATCACACCCTGTGACATGTTAAGAAATGCCTCTAAAAAAAGAAAAAGTATTTCTTTTTTTTCTTTTTTACATTCAATCCTAAATTTAGATGAACAAAATTTTCCCCCACAACTTGCTCATGTTCTAAGAATAATATTTTTACAACACAACAACCCTTTTCTCTGTAGATACAGCAGCGGCATAAGCAGACTGCTGGGCAGACCAATCCAGTATGTGAATGACAATATAAAGCACTTTGCACTCTCACTGGCATTAAGTGTGAAGGGACCTGATATTAAAGTCCAACTCAGCCTCAACGTCAGCACTACCAGGACACATACGATGACATTGAAGGCCCTGAGCTTTGATTGGTCGATGCGCCGTCTCGCCCCATTCCCTTCCCCTGACCCTGAACGACGCAACGCCCTGAGGGTAGAAAGACAAAATACCAAGACAAGAAATAGTATAAAAAGTACTGGTATGGAAAGAACCAAATACACATCACCATTACTGGGCAGAAAAACGACGACTGTTATCAAAATGGAAAGCGGCCAAACAAAGCCGACGGTCACGTTTCTGACTCGGATCCATCTCTCTCCTTTCAGACTGAGGTAGGTGACGGGGTGGACAACAGCCAGGTGGCGCTCTGCACAGGTGAGCGTGTGAAGGAAAAGCTGTCCAGGTACGTTTACAACTGAAGACACCATTCCCATCAGCATGAGATACTCATTATTCGTACGGAGGCCGCAACACACACATGTGGATGCTAAGACGCTGAGCAGCTCCAAGAGAACCATGTGGTAGGTGAAGAAGTCAATGTGGCTCATGGCCATCGTGCTGAAGCTCTGCTGCCTCCACTGTTTGAGGATGAAGATGTAGACGGGGAGGAGGAAGACGATGGTGATGATAATGTAGCTGTTAAATGTGGATAGATGACATTTGTGCAAGCAAATAAAAGATTGGTAGGCAGCGGAGAGAGCAGGTGTAAGGGAGGCATTTGATGAGGAACAACTCATCACTGCTGGATGGAGAGAGAAAGAAAAGAAAAGGTAAAGAAATGTACTGGCGACTTGTCCAGGGTGCAAGCCCAACTTCCCGCCAAGAAAGCCGGGGAAGAGTCCAACAACACCTGTGGCAGACACAGAAACCTGTACAACATTTTTCATGCATTTCTTTTTACCTTTTGAATACATCAGAAACTATACAGAAAATCCATTCCATTACATGTACCCACCTTCAGTAAAATATAAAAGAAAGAAAAAAAAATCAAGTTCCAGTTGTCAATGTCCCTGAAAGTCTGTACTGTGCACTTGTTTGTTCATCATCTACTGGGCTCTTCTATACTGCTGTAACTGTTTTTTGCATGTTATACAACTAGTTATTGTAGGCCATCCACTCAGTCACTTTTTCCATCAGTGAAAATGATCCACAATAGTGCCATTGCTCCAGTAGGGTGGGGGCCAATTATAGTGTGGGTGGGACTGGAGAAAACTGGGTGAGTCTTCCTGGTGTCAACCTCTTTATTCATCATTTTATATGAATAAAAGACTGCCTTTAAAAGACTTTTTAAAGCTTCTTCTGACTCACTATTAAAATATACAAACTATTACGTTACATCAGAAATGAAAGAAGAGCGTGCCTGTTCCTAGAACGATGACTGCACTACAGTGGCATCTACTAAATTTGAAATGTTTATGCTTGCATTATCAAGAGCACCACTGGACACAGACACTTGCTGTGCTGTATATTCAGACCTGCAGTTTGGTAAATGCAACACTGCCAACTCACATCACATGTGTGTGTGATTAATCTTAAACTGCTGTCAAATTAAAGTGCAAGTCACAGAAAGTCAAAGCAATTGAAAAAACAAAAAGAAAACTGCTGGCACATTATCAACAAACAGCTCCTCTGCGCTGCATCCTCTGTGGGTGAGAGTGGATGTTTGATTCAAATCAAATGAGATGTGACTTGAAACTCATTCAAATCAGAGGTTGATGGTTGGCACAACACCTGGCTGTCTCCGTCAAATGTTTTATTACGCACAAAATATTAGACATAGCGGGCTGCAGTCCTTAAGTAGCCTCAATTCTGAGCTTTTTTTGTGGAGGGGAGAGGGCAAGGTCATGAACATGTACTCTATTGGTAAAAAGTGACAAAATGAGCCTTTTTTTTTTCAATTGTTTTTTCTTTACTCAGAAGTTTAATGTGTTTAAAAAAAAAAAAAAGTAGCTTCGTTACTATCATGACACACAAACCAGCCAGAAATGTATCAAGGTGTACAACTCATGTCCCCTCTATGACAGGTGGTTTTGAGGCACGTTGTTAAATCAAAGTGGAGGGCATAGAAAGTCAAAGAAATAGAAAACAGTTGGGAGATTAACAAACTGGTCGTCTGCCACAGGGGGTTTTCCTATATACTTTGTGGGTGAGAGTGGATGTTTGAAAATCAAATGAGTTGTGACTTTGAATCGAGGCTCATTCAAATCAAATGGTGATTGAGAGCAGAACACCTTGCTGACTGTGTCACTTGTTTGATTAATAGTCCAAACATCAGACATACTAAAATGCAGTCAAATAACTAGTCTGCAACTTGAGTTTGGATTTTTGTTTTTTCCTTTGTTTTGAGGGCTTGAGAGTCTTACACCGCTCACAACGGACGACAGTCGCGGTGCAGAAGAATCTTCATTTACTTACTTCACCGGCGAAAAGTCAGCAAAACGGCAAGAGTAGGCATACAGCAGCACCGGCCACAAGTCATTATCATCCGGTCTCCGACTATCAACCGGTCTATTTTGTCTGCTTCTAACTGCTGTCACGTCTGGCAACGCACCATGAAAAAACAAAACAACCTATTGCCACCTGCTGGCGGGAGTAGTACATGAACACAGAAAACACTGTTTTGACTAAAAAATAACCATACTATGAAATAAATGTATTTTAGCAAGAGATACAAAACATTAACCCATTACAGGTGCCACAAGAGCAAAGTTATGAGCATAACTTACCAATCAAGCTAATTTAGCTTTTTCCTCTTTTATTTTCTTTTACATTTTACATGATAACTTAGTTTCATTCAAAGCAAAAAATTTCAAATGTGTACAACACATGGTCTCCCAATCAGCAACCATGACAGCAAAGTGAACATGTTCATCATCAGCAGAAATGACACATCTGCAGGGATATTTTCAAAGAAACACAAATTACTTGTTTATTTTTTTTTTTTTTTAAAACTGAAGATAACAAAGGAAGGCAGTTTCACCTTAGGCCCGAGAATGTAACTTGACGCCCCTACCAAATGACTTTGTTATCACAACTGAAAATGATTTTACATGAATTACATCAGTTGGAGCAGCAAGGAGGAAAAAACAAAAAAAAGAGAAAAAAGTCAAATACGAGGCGTATTTGACTTTTTTCTCTTTTTTTTTGTTTGATGAAAACCCAAACAAACGTTTGTGCACACACTTTAAAAATACAGGCTAAGGTAGGAATAGCAACTATTTCAGAACTTAATGAAGACTGCATTAAAACCAACATTAAAGGAAACACTAAACAGTCACTGACTTGACTGCTGCTCTCATAGTGGTAGTGCAAAACTATCAAACACAGACCTACTGTGAGGTAACTATAGGAACAGAAGCACCAGAAGCTGTCTAGTGATCAAAATTTGTAAAGCCTTTTATATCTTTGCACTAACAAAATTTTTGCTGAGCTTGAATTGAACTAATTAGTATGTTGTCCATGTGGAAGATGAAACATCCTGTATTATTTCTTTATTCTTACATTATATTTAATATAATTACACCCTGTGAAGAAACACCTGTTTCCTTTTTCAACATTCAATCCTATATTGAAGATGTTCAGATTGTAGAGAAAAGTACAATCTGAACATCTTCAGAATTGAGGCTACTTAAGGACTGCAGAAAGCAAAATTATGTCTAAAGTATTAGGGTAATAACTATCTAAATCAATTTTTAACGAGTATTTTGTTCTGAATTTTTGCGAAGATCAAAAAATGGGCAGCGGTGTCTTTAGAGCAGTAGATGTAAACAGCAATTCTGATGAAATCTTTGCGACTCCAAATGCTGAACACATTTTTGTTCCTCTGCTCCTTGCACCTAAGTTCAATTTTGAGGTTCACGGCAAAGGCTATGAATTCTTCTGTATGTGTGATTTCTTCTTTTTTATTGTTATTTTCACCTTTGACGTGTTGGCCTTGTGGAAAATTCAACATCCTTCTTATAAAAAACTTAACCCTCTGGATGTTTTGTTTCATTTTTCTTCTTACAAAACACCAGTCTCCCTTTTCTCTGAAGATACAGCAGTGGCATAAGCAGACTGCTGGGCAGACTGATCCAGAATGTGAATGACATGATCACACAACCTACAATCCCACCACTTGGCACCGCAAGTATGAATGAACCTAATACTACATTCCAAATTAGCTTCAACACCACCACTACCAGCACAAATACAATGGCATAGAAGGCCCTCAGCTTTGATGGGTCAGCACGGACTCTCCTCCCATTCCCTTCCCCTGGCCCTGAACGAATCAACACCCTGAGGACAGAAATACTGAATACCAATATTAAAAATAGCTCCAAAACTGTTACGGAAAACATGAAAAATAAAATGTTCCTATTGTCGGGCAGCGAAAGAAAAAATGCAACCAAAATGGAAAGTAGCCAAATAAAGGCAATGAGCACATTTCTGGCTCTGTTCCATTTCTCTCCTTTCAGACTGAGGTAGGTGACTGGGTGGACAACAGCCAGGTGGCGCTCTGCACAGGTGACCGTGTGAAAAAAAATCTGCCCACACATAGTAAGAAAAAAAAGGCCATTTCCCGTCTGTATTAGATTGACATGGTTGGTATGATGGCCACAACTCATACATATACATGCTAATACATAGAGCAGCTCAATGAGAACCATGTGATAGGTGAAGAGGTCAAAGTGGCTCAGGGCCATTGTGCTGAAGCTCTGCTGCCTCCACTGTTTGAAACCCAGGTGGAGGATGAAGATGTAGACGGGGAGGAGGAAGACGATGGAGGTGATGGTGAAGGTGTTGGTAATGGAACTACCAAGTGTGGATTTGAAGCAATGTTGTACCTTATCACAAAGTGGATCATGAACAGTAGGAGCGGCTGAAAGGGAGGCATTTGACCAGGAACAAATGAAAAGCATCACTCCTGACACTGGGCTGAGATGGAGAGAGAAAGAGAAGAACATGTGAGGTGCAACAACTGCTGACTTGACCAGAGTGTAGCCCACCTTCGCCCCAAGACAACACCTGTGACCCTGAGTGCAAGAGAAGTGGTGATGGAAAATTGATGGAACATAAACCTGTAGAGAGAATGTCAGCTTTTTTTACTTGAACAAATGTAAAGCGACACACTATTGAGCGGGACATGCTTGATATCACTCACGTTCCCATTTAGTGATCCAAAAAATGTTACTTTATTTAACAACTGATTCATACTGAAATTACAAATACTCCCCACTTACTTTTTGAATATATCATAAAAAAATAAATACATTTCATAACATGGACTCACCTTTAGTCTATAAATGTTTTTATTGAAACCTCCAGTTGGCTGTGTCCCTGTCTATTTGGATTGTCCTAATGGGCTCTGTTACACTTATGCAGCAGGGTTTTTTGCATGTTATATAACTTGTTATTGTTGGCCATCCACTCAGTCTTTTCCTTCACTGAAACTGATCCACAACAGCACCTTTCCTTCAATAGGGTGGCGGCCAGTAATAGTGTGGGTGGAGATGGGGAAAACTGGGTGAGTCTTCCTGGCGTCGCCCACTTTATCTAAAATGTTTTGAGAGTAAAACTACTATGAAACTATGAACTACTTGACTATTGAAAAAAAAAGAATCACATCACAAACAACAGAAATGAAAGAAGAGTGTTTCTGTTGTTAGAATGCTAACTACACTACATTGGCATTTATTTCATTGGCAATCATTTTGCCGGAAATATCAGGAGCATCACTGGACCCAAATGTTGTGTTTAGGGGAGTCAGCTTGCCTGGCTGCTTTGCTGTATATTCTGTCCTGCAGTTCAGTCAATTAGCACTGCCAGCTCACATCTAGAAATCCAAAACAAACAGTCAGCACATTATGAATAAACAGGTCTTCTGCTAGGGTGGAATTAAATTGTCTGACAGCTTCTGTGACTCACACATGTGGTATATAATAATAATAATAATAATAATAATAATAATAATAATAATAATAATAATAATAATAATAAAACTTTATTTGTACAGCGCTAAATCACAACCAAAGGCGTCTCAAAGCGCTTTATACAATCAGAGAGAACCAACTGGACCCCCCGAGCAAGCTAGATGCGACAGTGGCTGGGAAAAACTCCCCTGTGGGAAGAAACCTAGGGCAGAACCAGACTCCAGAGGGCCATCATCTGCCTATGAGTAGTTGGGGTGAAATACAATACTAGAGGAGAGACAGAGAAAGAGAGAAAGGAGCAGAGTGAGCCAGGATGGCAGACAGGACAGAGAGAAAAACAGATACACCAACCAGGCATTCACGAAATGAATATGGATACAAAGAATAGGAAATAATTCAAGGCTGCTGTCCGCGTGGGCTGTAATTGTCCATGCTTTGGAACGCAAGAGCCTAGCTCGATGAACAATGAACAATCTGCCGATAGGACAAGTCCAGGTCCTAGGCGTGGTGGTGGGACAAGCGATGACACCAAGACCCCTAGGACAGCACAATCCAGCTCCTGGCGCAGTGGTCATCACCTGCCGGGGACACAGAGACTGCGGCAGTATCATGCATATCGAGCATACTATACAAAGCATAATGAGAGCTAGTTTGGACAGAGTAGATAGAGTCAAAAGAGTCAAAGATTGATTGAGTGAGGAGAGTGATAGAGGCTCCGCCTGCACAGAGCAACGATCCCTGTAACGGGAGCGAAAGATCTCCCTCCACGGCGTAAGCCTATAGCAGCTTAACTGACAGTGGATGGAATCTAACTATAAGCTTTAAGAAAAAGGAAAGTCTTAAGTCTACTCCTAAATAAACTAACTGTGTCTGCCCCCCTCACCGAGGCTGGAAGATGATTCCAAAATAAAGGTGCCAGGAAACTGAAACACCTACCTCCTGACCTAACTCTAGAAATTTTTGGGATAACTAAAAGACCTGAATCCTCAGAGCGAAGGGCTCTTGGAGGATGATAAAGTTCAATTAGTTCCCTAATATAAGAAGGAGCCTGAGAATAAAGAGCTTTGTAAGTTAAAACTAGAATCTTAAAGGTCCCATAGTATGCAAAATGCACTTTAGTGCGGTTTTCTATCAATAATATGCATCCCCGGCAAGTCTACGATCCCCCTTGGTATGAAAAAAGTCCGTCCTTGACCGTCTTTAGTTTTTCCTACTTTCGAACATTTTTGCTTCAAACGGGCAGATCGTACTTCCGTGACATGGTGATGTCACCAAGACACGGAAGTGCACTCGACCCCGCCCCCTCAGGTTAGTGGCACCGCCTCTGGGAAAGGTTTGTCCCAACCCCCGGAAAGTCCAGAAGCTGCGCCATTTTCTTCTGCTCGCAAACGCTCCGGTGAGAACAATGGCGAAACTACGATCAGGAAGAAGGGGTTGCTCTGGTTCTGGCTGCACAAATGAGCATCCCAGTCTTTTTCTAACTCCGTCGTCTGAGTCTTTGGGAAGACGGTGGATTATTTTTATTTTTTAAGGATGTGTACCGACAGCAGTTCCAAAACTGTTGTATGTGTGTGCTAACCATCTCATGAAGGACTGTTTGAAAGGCAGTTCAAAGCTGGATTTGCACTTCGTTTAAACACAAAGAATGGATCGGTCCCAACGGTTCGTGACACCACTACAAACGTGGAAGATGTAAGTTTTTAACATTTTATTTTGATGTACTGTTGAGCCTTCGTTCCTTTCCTATCCTTTCAATGTGTTTTTAGCATTGCAGCTAACGTAAGTCAACGTTACTGTTGTAAACTAACACTACAACATAGTCTCTGCAGTAACGTTAACGTTGTTGAAAATGTGTTCTAAGAAATAACCTCTGTTTTCGGCCTGGTGATTATCAAACTCAATTCTATTTCAGTAACTACATGGTTGGTTAGCCGCAGCAGTTGAAGCTAACCTGAGAGGTGTGTGTGTCTGCAAAATCAGGGTGACAGCCTACTTTTAGACACTGTGGAGGGGCAAAGTGGCCTCCCCACGAAAAAGGGGATCTGGGCCGACCGGATTGAGGTGTGGTGGAGTCGAAGGAGGAGGCAGGCAGCGTCAAGTGCAGGACAAAAATTTTTATTCTTTTACCCCAAAAGAAAAATCCATCAATAAAGCAACAGGAAAACAGGTTTCTCAGTCCCCTAGTCTCTCAACAGACTAGCCCGTCTCCCTTCCCACACCAAAATGAGCCCCTTTGTACCCACCAGCTGCCGGTGGCCAATTGGGCCACACCACTAACTGTGGGGACCTTGCGAAAAAAATAAAACATTGCAAACAAAACCAATAACCCAAAGAAATACACCCTTCAATAAACACCCTACTTCCCCCTAAACATACAAACCCTTAAATACAAATAAACCCTACATTATCCCCTTAATCCTTAATCCAAACAAAAACCAACACCCCCCTTGACGGCAATGGGCTACGCCACTTAGCCCGGCGCTCCATAAAACCCCACCCCTGCAGCGGCGCGCGCTTCCGCCCAGGAGCAGCGGAGCCGACCGGGACCAAACGGATGCAGGTGAGATGTGTGTGAGCAGTAGTGATGGTGAGGTGAAGCCTCATGAGGCATTGAACCACTTGAGCCAACTGGTTCGAGAAAAGGTTCATTTCTCAAAGCTTCATGTGCACACGAAACCACCTACTGGCCAAGTGTATAATCACAGGCAAGCTGTGTCTGAACCACATAATGTGTGATGCATTGATTTTTTTTTTGTGTCTGTTATGTCTGTTGGGAATGACTACGAATTGCAAAAAATGAATGACCAAATCATTTCTGTACATAAATTATAATATGGGTATAATACATTTTTCGAATGTGGCAGGTTGTGCAGTTTTTTTCTGAAAAGGGCATGGGTGTAATCAGGCAGATAACAGTGAAAGTGCTTGTGGAACTTGAAAAGGGCATAGACCAGGGGTCCTCACACTTTTTCAACATGCAAGCTACTTTTAAAATGACCAAGTCAAAAAGATCCACCTACTACAAAATAGGAAAACATGTTAATTCAGAAATATATTTGTAGTCCAGTGATAAAGAAAGAAGGAAAGAAATAGGATTAAATGGGTCAACATGTTCCCATGTGCATGTACGCTTATCATTGCACAGAAAAACTCATGGTTTAAAATTCTTCAGGTTATATCTGCCTACGTTTTAATTTATCAGTAAAAGTGTGTTTACGTTAAGATGTTTTGCTGTATATTTTTGTGTTTTCCAGCGCATAGGTTAGGGATTGTGTGTGTGTGTGGAACGCAGACGTTTTGCTAGCAGCATCTCCCAGGATCTCCGGCGCGTCTGCGGTGCGTGCGCACTTAGAAGCGCATTTTCCAAGCGAGGCGTCTCGATCAGTTTACGCGAGGATTGCAAGCTCATGCGACCACCCCGGTAGTTTGGCAGGTATTTAAAGAAAACAACAGCGAAACTCTCTCTCCTGTCCCTGTCTGCTCTCATACAAAATGCAGGTATCTAAACTATACATTGATTTTGTTCATTATAGTTTCAAATGTAAAATGAAATCTGCTTTATGTCTACTTTATTTGATCTGAACAGTGCCGAAGCCGACATGTCACATTTACGTTTCACTGTAAAACACAGCACATATAAAAACAAAATCCAGCACATCGTACATTATGACCAAAATCAACCACATCCACCGTGTTTTCTAATAATTGAGTTCCTGCCTGACCGATTCTACCTGCTGGAATTGACGCGGATCTCTCTCTCTCTCTATGCGATCGACCCAAACTACCTTCGCGATTGACCAGTAGATCGCGATCGACGTAATGGGCACCCCTAGCATAGATGCTTGTGTAACTTGGACACTGATGTACAGGACAGGGGGCTCCATCCTATCAACTATCCTCTCCTCACTCTGTCCCTAAACTCTTCAAACTATCTCCAAACTAAACGCTATCTAGTCTCAAACTCTCCAAACTATAAACGCTATCAAAAAATCTAGTCATCCAATCTCTCTCCAAATCTCAACTGACTGCAACTCTCCTACAATAACCCCCATTTTGAATGGAGCCTGATAGGTCTATATAAACCGTTAAACCTTGCGGCAAAATCTGAACCACTTCCCGAAGCAATCACGTGGTACGGCCGGGCAGCGAGGCTTCGGACGTCATCATTTTTGGCTCCTCCCCTAAATGAAGCAAGCCTCGATACGCGCTTCGCGGAAACGCCCCCATCATTACTCGACACACGCTTCGAAGCCTCGGCACGTCTCGTAACATCACTAGTGAGCAGCATAGTGTCTTGGGTAGAACAGAAGATGGTGGGAGATGATGGAGCAGTGCACTAACTGTTACCGGTTGTTAATGGGAAAGAATGGGAGTCGCGGTGCTCCGCGCTCCCGACGCCGACACCCTGCTCGTGCCACACGTCCCCCCGCCCCAAAGCACGGCCGGGCACACGAACAGTATTAATACAATAAAAAAAATCTACTACCCAACCACGTGTGCGTGTGTGTGTGTGTGTGTGTGTGTGTGTGCGTGCGTGCGTGCGTGTGTGCGCGTAAAACAGTGTCTCTTCCGCTCGCTGTCCCGCGTGGGCAACGCCACGCCGCCGCGTCCTCGTGGGGGAGACAGTGAGAAGGGGAGGCGGAGATCGCTCACTTTCTCACAGACACCAAAAGGCTTTTCATAAATAAGCGTAGTTTTTGGTCTTCTAAAAGATGGGCTTTGATTTGTCTCAAAGCTCCCTTCCCCCTCTCACATACCTATAACGTCAGCCTTGTTTTGACTCATCGTTGATACTCAGCCTACGTCCAGCTTTTCCTCATTCAAATGTTAATTGCAAGCGAAACGCCAGCTCACATACATAGTGGGGGGGTGATAACGTGTTCTAATCCCCATGTGACTACAAGACATTGGACAAGATCCTTAGTGCAGTGGTTACATAACTTTTATTTATATAACAATTTATTTTTGTTGTTTTGCCTGCTATAACATATGGCTAATACTCCCCTTTCTTTGCTCCCCTCTACTCTCTTGCAATTCTAATACTAAAGTATAATTAACATTGTCAATAATATCTGTTTCAGACATGTTCCCCCTGGCTCTACTCCCACCAGAAGCTGTCATCGTTGGCTCCTAGTTCACTTTTTTTTTATGTGTAGTTGTAAATAGTTTTCTTGTATGTTGTTTCCTCAGTTGATGTGATGGTCTAAGGATATTGTGTTGCAAGTATCACATTTATAACTTATCTGTAAATAATTCAATGGCAATAAATGTTTGAGTGTGTATACTGAAATGACTCCTGTCAATTATTAGGTTTCATACACATTGCTTGCTTATGAAAAAAAACATAAAAATAGTTGATATAACCACACAGATATCCTGTTTGTCACACTTTATTACAGTTACATTTTTATACCTACTGAAGCAAAGAAGTAATCCATAAAATCTTTGATTTTAATTTTAAATGAATCTATTCAGGCATACTGACTCCAATCCTGGATGGTCCACCATGCATTTGAGGTCCCCCTCAACCTCCCGCAGGCACCTGCAAACCTACAAGATAGTACAAAGTATAAATGCCATTGTGTCTCAAAGATGTATGCAATAAACCATAATCAAGACAAACTAGATTTCATTTTTGGTATCTTGACTCTTACCTGTGGTATCTCCAAGCAGCATACATTTTCCTTCTCCTTCTCATGGGCATGGTGTGACAGTTTCCACAGGAGCACCTGTCAAAAGAAAAAAGTTATAATTTCACCTGAATGAAAGTTGCCAACACAAGCAGAGTTGGATAAGACTTGTGACATTTGTCTTACGTTGAGATGGAGAACAGTGGCATTTTAAGCAACATGGCACTGCCTCTAATTTTGACTATGACATATTGTGGATACAGACATATTTAAGCTTAAGTTAAACAAAAAAAAAAGGTACATTAAAAATACCTAGGAAAAAAAAGGCTGTTCGTTTCTATGTTAAGACAGCTCTGCTGAAAACATTGCAAGACTTTATATATATATGCCTAGTTACATAGTTTGATAGTTAAGTATCCTTTTAGTTTTAGCATTATGCTGGTAGCAGTCTGAGTATTTGCTGGGGTTATTAACAGCCCCGTGACGACAACTTTCTTTTTTTTATAAGTAGACTTGAAGAATATACGGAGGAGAGATGAGTATAACGTTACTGCACTGTTTAGAAAAATACTCTTTCACCAGAAGAGCTCGAAGTAATGACGAGAACGGGGCGATGAAGCCGTTAGCATGAGCTAACGTGTAAGTAACAGTGTAACTACACACAAAGAAAAAACTTTAAAATAGAAAGACGCACAGTATTTGTAATATGGGACCTTTAAAAAATAATCATTTCGCCTGTGTGTGTGTTTTTTTTTAAGAGTGCCCGCAATCTTAATCCTACACCCTATCAAGCTGATTACATGGGTCAGAAGGTTCATATGGACCAAAATAAAAAACTAGCCATGTTTGGAGTTACACATGTTATAGCCATAGATGGCTTCAGTAAGAAGGTTGTTGGTCATTTTAAAATGCCTGTTAAGAACAACCTTTCAATTTATGAAGATGTTTTCAGGTAATACACAAACCATATTTAGATTGTCATTTGTTTAGTACCACAGATAAGTAAGATAATTCCCATTACATTTTGGCATAAAATAGAGGATGAGCACATCTAAAAAATCTAACTGAAATATTTTTTTTCCCCTAATTAAAATTTGCCTCTTCATCTACCAGGCCTGCAGTGCTCAAGTATGGTATGTGTGACCAAGTCCGTGTCGATCATGGAAAAGAGTTCTATTTGACACTCTTCATGCAAGAGTTGCTGTCAATTCACCGTCATAATCAGGAAAAGTGTCCTTATTTACAGACATCCTCCACAAAGGTAGTGTATAAATTGCCTTAGTTACATACTAATTGTTGGATAAATACATCAGAAATATTTTCTGGACTATAGCCACATACTTTTCAGATTATGTTGCACCACAGTATTCATCGTATTTGTCCAAAAAAAAAAAAGTGCTGTGATGAGAACAAAAAACATATGTTAAATGGTATCAGTCTATTTTGAAACATTTATTTCATAGAGCTCTGAATAAAAGTATTCAGTTCCACAATAGCCAGAATAACATATGGTAACGTAACAGCCCAGCTAAATATGTTAATGTAACAGTCCAAAACGTTCCTAAAGTTCACAACTTAATTGTGCATCACTAAATCCTTGGAATTATTCATCCCTGGTGTCACTTCTTGCGCCAATCCTGGAGCAAGATAAAGTGCCTCCTCTGCTGCTGTACCCGACTACATATTTAATAATCTTTGCTTTTGTGTTTTCTCAGGCTTTATGGTTTAGAATTTTTTTTTTTTCTGTGGTGCAGCAGCAGTATGTGTTGTCACAAGTGTAGACCATTCTCTATAGTGATCATTGACAACAATATGTTTGATATACTGTACAAATCACTTTGATATAGAATGAATAAAAGTCGCAAGACCAGCCAAACCAAAAAAGAACTTATACTCAAGAAAATACATTACTACTGTTTTCTTCGGCTGCATTTTTTGTGTGAAATTCATACCTTAACTTCGACATCCAGTTGTTTGGGTTAAATTACCATTGAATAACAAAAAGGGTTCTGTTTTAAGTAGGTTTAATAATGAACTGCGGCTCAAGCAAACACATTGATACTCAGCTTTACAGTCTAATCATGTGATAGATCTGTATATACATATTGTTTATCTATATTTTTAATCTGTGACCAGAATCATATAGTTGAACGAATATGGCCTGAAGTAAATAATCGGGTTAACTACCCGATTAAGACCGCCCTTCTTCAGATGGTGGATCAAGAGGAAAAAAATATGGCTGTCAAACCTGGCTGGCCAATTGTGTCAGATTGGTCTTACAAGAGTGGTGGAGGCGTGGAATGCACACCTAATTCCAGATGAAATAAACAAGCGCTATGCAAATAATTACAACAGGTAAATGCACATTTCAACAACAACCTCATATTCTTTATTTTACCAAATGTCTTGGCTGGCAATGGGTGTTCTAAGAAAATACTACAGGAGCTGTTGCCTCACTCACTTGAAGTAGCAGCCCGAGACAACCAGGAGTCAGGAGCCACACTGACAATACATTCCACTTTTGGAGATGATCCATTTTCTACTGAACAGGATAAACTCACAGTTGAAAGCCAGTTTGCAGACAGATACCTGGACATTTCAAACTTGTTCTCAAGAGCAGTGAACAATAACTTTGCTCCTTTTAAAGAGGCATTGCTCCACCTCATAACCACAACTTGGCGTCATGTATGAACAAAAGATGTCCTCACTTTTTACTTGCATAATGGAATGCAGGAATGGCAGCATGAACAGCAACATATTCATTAGAACAGAGGACAACCTTCCTTCCAGTTTGAACTAAGGTGTTTTGGTTTTGTGTTTGAACAGAACAATTTTGTTTGTGGGCTAAATGAAAAGGTACAAAATGTATTCCTCTGGAAAAAGGGATTTCAAAACAGAAAGTACCTCTGAGAGGCCATAAATCTCAATAATGTTGTTCCAAACAGTGTCTCCTCTACATTTTGGACAAAGCACAGAGGTCCACAGCCACTGCTCCACGCAAGTCTTGCAGCCAACGATGCTTCGGCAACACTGGGCAAAGACTGGTTCCTCAATAAACTCTAGAAAAACAAGATGAGAAAAATCTTAGATTAACAAAGTGACACTGTTATGTTCTTTATGTAACACTATCTAATACCGGTAGGTTGGAATAGATGTGTGAGTTCCACCCCAAAAAATACACGATGAAGAGCAGTGATGTTTGGAAAAAAATTATAATCAATTAAATCAAAGATAGGGACTCTATTATCACAATATTGGGAAAAAACAACGAAATATCAAAATCAGGTTGAAGACAATAATCAAGAAACACAGTTATCAAAATCTGGTAATCAATCAACACATAAACACATCCACACTCCAATAACACATTCGAAATAAACTCTGAGATCTCAGAAAAAAAAAAAAAATAAAACCCAAAATGTCTTCTCAGTAAATAACGGGGGGGAAAATAAATAAAAATGAATAAAAATGAGTGCACTCAAAAAAAAAAAGTCCTACCACCCTCTCTCAGTGCAAGTCCACAGTCAGTACGGTAGGAGCAGGTGGTGTCCAAGATGGAAAAATGGCTGAGTTGCAGGAGGAGACGGTGGACGGCAGCGACGGGATCCAGCAGGACTCCAACCTAAGGAAAAAACCAGCCTGCACAGCGGGCATAGAATCACTTGTTTGATTTATAAAATTCACATTTGACGTACCACTCGTAGAACATAATGTCGACATGAAACGCATGCCGAGAGCTCCAATTAGCTCACACCGAGCAATCCGGCCATAAAAAAAATTACATATCGTGACCAAGAAAAAAAACAAAAAGCAAAAAACAAAACACACAGTATCCATAAATCAACATTCACAGTCATAAACATTAGCTAGCTACATTAAATCCCGACTGGTTTTAATAAACAAAAAAATAATTAAGGCCTAACTTGAAGCTCGACCACCACTAGGGTACCGTGCTACTCACCGGGAACAACTTTTTTTTTTTGACGTCTTTTGGACGACTGCAACAACAGAACCACAGCCACACAGGAACTTGGAACGCACAAGCCCCTGGTCCGCTGTTGTCTGTATTTTAATTGTTCACAAATCTTCCTCTAATCATTTCTCTCGTAACTTTCAAACGTCTCTCTTCACTCACACGACCACATGGACATGGACCGCAGGTAGGGAGGGAGGAGAGAAAAAACCGCTCAAAGATCATCCCAAATTGAGAGGATCACTCCCAACATCCCCAGCGCACCGGAACAGAATAAATCACCGCTACCTGCCTTAAAGGGGCAGTAACACTGCGGTTCAGATGTATACAAAAAGAAACCCAGGGCTCTGTAAACCCGGGTTACAATTACATTAAATTATTTCATTTTGTCATAACTCAGAACTGTAACAAAAAGGTTTGCATAAGTGCATATGATTGGTTGTAGTCAATTGGTGAATGGTGAATAATTACTGCCTTTTGTATACTTACTCATACAAACAACACAGCGAAACCCATGCTTGATGGTCTGTCGCTGGGAAGAACTCAGGATGACTCGACTGACATCTAGATTGGTGAGCTCTCGGATTGATGCAGTGACTTCAGTTAAGCTCTGTGAAGCCAGCACAAGCTCTTCTATTTTCTCCATTACAGCTTCAATGCCTGAAGTATCCTCATCTGTTCTGCTGTTTTAGGAGAACAACAAAATTAATATTCACTAGCTGCTCAATATGATATAGAGAAATGGCCAAAATGAATAGAACACTCGACAAATCTGACAACATGGACCAGTTTTACTCCAGAACATTATTTCATACATTTTTATATCAAAGTGGTTTGATTTTTTTTCTGTGAAGAAACATGATTGTGTGACAATGACAGTTAAATGACCCCAATTCAGTTTTTGTACGGAAAAAAACTAAATGTCCTTGACAGGCCAATGATGTCTTTGTAAAAATTTAGTTCATTTTGTAGGCAATTTAAAAGTCAATTCAACAAAATCAACGTAAACCTTAAACATGCCAAGTGATCTAATTGTTGTATGATTTTAATTTAATAATTCACGCAATCACACAGGCTCTTTCTTATCACTCCCAAATATCTTGATGTTAACTTAGTGGGCAGTGATAAGATTGGAACCTGGACACCAAACATGTAACATGTATGTGCTGCTACACCGCTGCTGCTTACCGGTCCCTCAGGGGAATAGTTAAATGTGGAGGATGAATTTTGCATCCTTCAGGATATGACAATCAGTGGAACTGATGTTAACCTTTAACCTTTAACATGTGCATTGTCTGACTGAAGTAAGGATACCTTAGTCGCCTTCTTTTTGTGCCTTGCAACTGCTGGAAGTCCTGCTCTAGAACAGCAAGAATCCTCCGTGCATTCTGTTTCCAGTATTGTGACCCTTTTACAATGAAGACAGCAACAACAACAAAAAAATAGACAGTTGCAAGAAGTAATTACAAGAAATGCAATTTGCAATTACAAAATACTGTTAAACAACATTATTATTCACCTTTTGTTCCTTCTGAATCCAAGATGGCATTCCCCTGTGTATCAGTCAGTACCATGTTATCATGATTTCCGATGGCATCCTGCACTTATCCAATGATCCCCTGAAGATTTGCCTCAAACTCTGAAAAACGGACGACTACCATTCTACTGGGATTCAACCTCCCACCAACCAGCTCAGCAAGGTGCACTGATTTAAAGGAATAAAATGAAATAATGATAACACTAATAAAGGTTGGAAACACAACATTAAGATATATTAATATAACTATTCCAGAGTACTTAATTGTTGCGTTCACCCTTGTTGGCTTTTGTGCTTGCAGAGGATATGAATGATAATCAGAATCATACTAATAATGTTTTACATAAAGACAAGCACTTTCTTCTCAAGCTACCTTTGAAATACTTGTGAGACAGTAGCTCAGGGCAGGAGAAACGCTGGGCCATAGGGTTTTTGAGGAGCTGATGATGCATTCTCCTCTACACCATTAACATGATGGTGTTCTCCAGTAGTGAGGTCAAGTGAACTGAACACTCCAGATGCTCCAGGAAACAAGGCAACGTTTGCGTTGGTTAAGTAGAGACTCTGGTTTGTGACCTGTCAATAAATTTATACCGTCAAAAGGCTGTCCAGATATTATACATTTGTTTTTAAACAACTGCAACAATGGAAAACGTTTACACATGCAACAGTTTTACATGTCATTCTGATTAATGTGAAGGCGACCTTATACCGAAAGACAACCGAAGACAATAAATTTTATTTTATTAAACAGACAATGAAATAGCAAACACGATAGTAGGCTAACCTGCGACGAACGACTCCAGAGGATTTATACCTATTTAATGTGGGATAAATTTGTTTTTATTTTTTCTTACCTGAAATATGCGGCTCAGTTTCTCTGTCGTCACGTCGTCCTCTCTTTAAAAAAATTGTTTATTATTTCTGTAAACAACGTATTGCTCCATGGTCGAAGTCATCCCGCCTCAGTCTAACTTGCTGATCTCGTATCTCCCTCCAAAGACGAGCCTCATTCGCCCACTGCGACCGCCACTAAAACTCGCTGTTTTTTGTGTTTGTATTTTAGTGATTTAATTTTTTTTTCTTCAAACTATAAAAATAAAATCAAGCCATTTTCAAATTTTCTTTTATTTAATATCAACAGTTAAAAGGAAAAACGTCTCATATATCATATTTGTTTTTTTTTTCATTGTAAAACGAAAAACAAATTAGCGTCCGTTTTTCGTTTTTCAATACTCGCTTCTGAACGTAAAATCCAATGACCAAAACATACACAGACCCAGAACATCTCGTTGCCATTTCCTAGAGTCACGGCCTTGCGCTCTGAGTTCTTACGGCCTTCATCCAAGTGTTTTTGTGACTTTTTGTTTCTGTTTAGTCCTCGTCGTAGCCAGTCTAGTGATTTTTTTGTTCCCTGCCTGTTTAGCAGCTTCCTACCATTTGTAGTGATTTTGTTTTTTCTTCTGTAACCGTTATCCTGGAGATTCCAGCATTTTTTTTGTTCTCATTCAGTTTCTTCAACGTCCCCTGAGCTGTAGCCATGGCCAGTCCTGCGTATCTTCTGGTAATGAACAAATTTCTTTTCCTACCACTTGGAGACCTGTGTCTGCGCTTGAGTCCAGACCTTTTTCACAGATGTTACCTGTGAAAAACTCACCTCCTGCAATGTCCCTTGTTACAAGCCATCTCCACTAGGTACAAAGTGGGCTGTAACAACAATACAACATGTGAAGGAAGAGGAAGTGCAACATAGAGCAGTAAGCATTCATGCTCTGGCAGAAGCAAACCAGCGCAGCTCTGCACACTCTCTGCAGGCCACTTCACAGGTCCATGCCTCAGTGCAAACACCTTCGCCGCACACACCACAACCCAGTGACCCTGTGCAGAGACAAAGGCAAAATCTTCAGTCCACTATGTTGCCTGATTGTTCAGAGAATGGACTCCTACCACAACTACAAACTTGAGGACTCCATGGGATGTTGCTTGCCTGGAAATCACAACATGGGCCGAGATTAAAAAACTATTCTGTTTCTTTTATCTGAAGATGATCAGGACGAGCTCACTGAAAGAATTAGAGCCCGTGTGCAAGGTGAAAATGAAAGCACATATGTATCGGTCATTCTGCAAGAGAACCAGAACCAGCAATCACAGAACCAGAGGTCATGCAAATGATGCTTAAAAGCATCAACCCTGCACTAGCCAGCCAGCCAAGGAGCAGCAATGTAAACACAGTGGAGGCGATGGTTCGTCTTCGGCAGTTGGAGAAGGACAAGAAAAATCAACGTCAGTATAAGCAAAGGAAAAACAACTACAAAAGCCAGTAAAAACTGACCCTGTACCTCAGTTCTCCCAGTCTAACTACTCATCTCTTACTCCACCAGTTCACTGTTGGCATTGCAAACTACCACATCCTCTGTCAGCTTGCCCTCAGTACCAACCTGGAAGAAATAAACAACTGCAAAGATACAATTAACAGACTCAACAAACACGGAGAGATAGAAACCCTCCAAAGACGTTTTAGGGATCTCCCAGTTCACAGGATCCCGCCCTATTTTTGCCATATTTTCACTTAAACGTTTTACCCAAAGTGTGAAAATTACAACATTGTTACCATACTTTACGCACCCACCATGGAAAAATCAACGGGAATGTGAGAGCCACATTGGCTAACTCACGAGTCGCATCCTCCTGCCCCGCACACAATCCTGTAAAGTCTCTCCATCAGCGCTACGTCCACTTTGGGAAAGGACCCCTAGGGTCATGACCCTAACCCTAACCCTAACCTGCCGCGTCTACCGGCCCCAGACGTGCGCTTCCAACAGCTGGTGCGCAACTTGCACCAAATAATTACACTCACCCACCACCTAGAAAATGTGTCCCCGACGGGTTTCGACCTAGGCCCCCGCATGATTACGCGCACAGTCCACCACCTCTGCGCGCTCATTAAGCCTGCTGCACCAACGCCCAACACCACTGACTTTTTAAACAGCAATGCGCGACAATGGGGCGTCATCACCCACCAAAACCTCTGTGAACATGACGAAGACGCACGAGTCTGTGTGCTTGCTGACACCCTACCTGAGTTGCCACAGGACTGGAAACACCTCTTCCAAGTGGCCACGAGGTGGGCCAGGAGGAACCTCGGGCGCCTCCGGCAATCCACAGTGGACCAAGCGGAGAGGCTCATCCAGCAGCTCCTGGCCGGGCCCAAGGCTGCTGCGGAGGAGGAGACAGTGCCTCCACCACGTGATCAATTAACTTGTCTGCAGCATCTCAATCAGGCACCTCCTCCCCCACCTGCTCGAGTCTGGGAGCACAGACAAAACACGGCCAGGCAATCCACTGAACCGGAGCCACTCCCCACAAGGGCCCCACCGCGGACCTCTCCTTCCCGCCAGGTGAGGAAATGTGTCATAGAAGCACAAACACAGACACCCCGCTTACCTGTCACACTGCAGGTCCTCAGGAGGGCCCCCCCTCCCTCAGGCGCAAGACGGGTGCTCTCGTTCCGGTCCCAGTTGCCTTCCCCCACGCCCACCACTGACCAGGGGGATAAGAACGCTGGGACCTCCCCCACGCCGCCAGAACCCCTGGCTGCCCCCTTTACACAGGAGTGGTTTCTTCACGAGCCCCAGACCAACTCCCCCGCTCCCTCCCCAACTGGGGGAGACCCCTGGCTGCACTCACAGCCACCTCAGCACGCCCCACTCCCCCAGGGACGGCCGGCTGACACCCAGTGCGACCTTGTGAGGCCAGAACCCACTCCACCCACCACCGCCACCTCACCACACACAGTGGAGGAGACCCAGCTCCCGCCACCCCACAAGCCCTGAGGCCGGTCGTGGTCCTCCAGGCCATGGTACACAGGCCCCAGTCCCCGGCCGACGCTCCAGAGGACCTGCAGTCCTCTGATCAGGACCAGGACAGATTCCTCATGTCCTTTGAGGAATTCCAGTCTCCTGTCCGACCCCACACCTTCACCACACCGTGCAAGGTAACAAAACACCTTTACTCTAAGCACAAATTAATAGACTGGGGCCTGAGGCTGAACAAAAAGTGGGTGATCCTGGGCGACTCCAATGTGGGCAGCTTCCCGACCCATGACATCGCCGACCTCCAAGTGGACTGCTTTCCTGACGGCAACGACAGGCACATCACGGAGGTACTAATCAAACCACATCACACACGATGGTGGAAAAATTGATGATTTTATTTTTCAGCCTGGCCTGCAGGAAACAGAAGGTCAAAGAGACGGGGATCAAACAGGTCCGGGCGGCGGTCCGCACGGCCCAGACCCTCCTTCCTGGCGTCCAGATCTTTGTCCCCCTCATAAACCTCCCCGAGGGTCTCCCTGCCGGAGGAAGGACCGCACTCATCAGAATCAATAAGTACGTGTCTCACACCTACCCCCACATCCCACCCGTTGACGATGAGATGTTCGAGACCACCAGTGGCTTCCTATGGACGAGAGACACGGCCAACGCAATTTTTACCCACTGGGTTACTTATTTAAACTTTCTGGCCCCATAAACCCCTCCAGGCCGGGGCTCACCACTCCACAGCCAGACAACACCCCCTCACAACATCAAAAACATTGTTATCCTGGCAAAATCATTCTCCCTGACCCCTCCGCAAGCCAGCCTCCTCAACCGGGGCCTCACCTTCGTCCCCTCGGTGGGCACCCAACATCCAGGCTGGACCTGGAGATGGACCTCCAGACCTTCCACAGGAGGCTCAAACTGGCGGCCTACTTCGAGGGCGCGAGGGACCGTGCCGCCCTCCCCTTCACACTGCCCTCCCACTGGTTCCCGGCTGAAGCAACTCTTCCTGGGGTGGTCAACCAGCTCATCAGCCAGAACAACAGGGCCTTCAAAAGGTCATTCAGGGTCATTAAAGAAAATCACAACTTCACACCAGAAGAGGCCACAGCCTTACATTCTCTGAAAAACAACCCCCACATCGTCATCAAACCAGCGGACAAGGGCAGCGCCATGGTCATCATGGACTGGTCCCAGTACGTCGACGAGGCACTGCGACAGTTACATAACACCACATATTACAGACCCCTGGAAGTAGAGGTAAGATCGGGCCTAAAAAAGCCAGCCCGACCCGACCCAGGCCCGCGGGTATTAAAGCCCGACCCAGCCCGAGCCCGACCAATTAACTTGATTTGCAGGCCCGAGCCCGAAGCAAACCCGAAATTTCATATTTTATTTGAGGACTTGGGAGGAGGAGGGGTGATTTATGACAACAAATTAAAGCCTGTCTTTTGTAACGAAATCTAAGTTAAACAAGACTGTATAAACATTTACATCTTTTATATTTCTGTGTCTGCAGAGGTTACATGAACCGACAATTTTCCATCATTGACGGATTTTTTTAAGAGTTGACGGGAAAAATTTAAGGCCGTCCGTCATTTTGACGGGTTGAAAATTGGGCCATAAACCACAGCAGCAGTACGTCCTAGCGCAGCACTTTAAGAGAGAGGCAGAGAGACAAAGAAGAACAATGACGGGTGGATAACAGACAGAAACAGGAAGGAGTTCTTTGAATTGTCATTGCAAGAGTTTAGTACAGTACGTGTTGTGATGAGGCGACTTTTTTTTGCGGACCACGGTCTCTCGTGGCCAAAACTACTCACGGCCTCGAAACGCCTCAGCGCACTGTGATGTTAGCGTAGCAACATCACAGTGAGTTGTGACAAGATACTGATTTAATCACGGTGTTTCCTGCACAAAAGATATATGAAATTGTTATTTCTATAGTTTTGTTTAAACTAAATTTAAAATAAAAGCTTTAATTTTCTCTATCTTTAATTTGTTCTGAAAATGGAAAATATAAGGAAATGATCATAGAGCAAGAACACAGAAATACAATAAATCTACATAAATAAACTAGATAGATAAATAAAGAATAACATTCTTTATTTTAATGATTTGCATCGGAACACACAAAAAACAATCTGCTTTAAGAAGCATTGAAACAAAATAAATAGGAACATTTTCAGGAACACGCTTTTAGAATAAAAAAAAAATCACACTATAGGCCCCTAAAGTAAGAACAGGCCTGCTGTAAAGAGTAATTTAACATAATATATAAATAAGCAAGCTAGATAAAATACAACGTTACTAATTTAAATAAATAAGAACAAAAATAATGTGTTAAGACCACTATTAAAAAAAAATAAAGAACAAAACAAAGTTAAACATGCGTAAAAATAAGCCTACTAATAATAACAAATAACTCAAACAAGAAAAAAAAAACAAGAAAAACACTATCATGTTTAAATAAAAAGCAAAAGCTTAGTGAATGTATAATACAATAAATGTCAAACATGAACAAACAAATATACGTTACAAATTGTACAAAACATAAATAGAATAAAGACGTTTAAGCTGCTGCCTGGCCTTGCCTATAGTCTGCAAATTGCGGCCTCGTGTCCTGCTCTTTATTCCTGTGAAATAAGGGAAATAATTAAAGCCTCAGACAATAAATAAAATTGCGATTTGAACAGCAGGATATTACTTACGTTGTTTATACCCTTAAGTATGGGTTTAACAGAAGAAGATCCCGACTCGAATCGCAGCCGAAGCAGCTCCCCAGAGTTAAACCCTCGGGAGGAACCAAACACCGAAGCTAGCCTACGAAATCTCCTCAACGAAATCCGTGAGTTTAGAAAAGACAGTAAAGCTCAACTCTCCGACATTAAACAAGAACTGCAGAGAGCAAACGACAGAATGGATGAAGCAGAAGAGCGAATAGATGAAGCTGAAAACGTGCTTTTGGCAACGTCAAAGTTAATCATTGTGGCTAAAGTACTTTGGGATACTTTAAAAACTGTTATTAGAGGGAGGATTATATCGTTCTGCACCTATGAAAAGAAACAAAAGCAGTTAAGGCTGACAGACCTGTCTAAAAAACTGAAGGACCTTGAGACACAACATAAAAAAGAACAAAAGCCAGAAATACTAACTAAGATAAAAGCAATTAGGGACGAAATAAATATAATTTATACACTGGAATATATTGACAAGACAGACTTATTACGAATCGGGAGCAAAATCGCTAAGATCTTGGCGAAAAAACTGCAAAAACAACGTGCATCATCACGTGATCATACAATATATAAAATAAGAGATATAGATTCCAAGACCGTATGGTATAAACAAGATGAAATACAAAAAACATTCAGTAAATACTATAAAGGCCTATATACACAACCTGAACTGGAAAGTGTCCAGAAAATTGAGGATCTCTTAAAACCCCTTAACCTACCTCCTATATCAAAAAAACAAAATGAAGCATTATCAGCTCCAATAACAGAGATTGAACTAAATGGTGCCATTTCTACTCTGACGACAAATAAATCACCTGGTCCAGATGGCTTTCCCTCTGAGTGGTACAAGATTTTCGAGGCTGAATTGATGCCAGTCCTCCTCCAAGCTTGTAATACAACATTAGCAGACGGCAAAATGCCTCCATCTTGGAATGAGGCAATAATCTCGGTTATTGCCAAAGACGGAAAAAATAAACTACACTGTGGTTCGTACAGACCTATTTCTGTACTTAATGTTGACTACAAACTTTACACAACCATCCTTGCCAGAAGACTTGATAAGATCCTGCCCCAGCATGTACATACAAGATCAGACAGGCTTTATATCACAAAGACAGACTCGTGATAACATAAAGCGATCCCTCCACATACTACATCATATCAGACAGAATAATATTTCTGCTTGTTTAATTAGTCTAGATGCTCAGAAGGCCTTTGACTCGGTGAGTTGGCCTTTTCTTTACAAAGTCATAGAAAGATTTGGCATGGACCACTTTTTTATCAGAGCGATTTGTGAATTACAAATCCAACCATCGGCTCGAATAAAAGTAAACGGATATCTCTCAGATAGCATTAAATTAGAACGTGGCTCGAGACAGGGATGTCCGATCTCACCCCGGTTGTTTGCACTCTATATAGAGCCTTTAGCTCAATGGAAAAGACAAACTATACTATACTATATAACCAGACTATAGAGGGCATTTGTGTTAATTGAGATGTCCACAAGGTGGCATTGTATGCAGATGATGTTTTAGTTTATTTAAATAACCCTACTAAATCGCTTCCAACATTAATGATGCTTCTTGAAACATTTGGTAAACATTCAGGATATAAATTAAATGTACAAAAATATTGTAACTATCAACTATCAACCCACCAAATAACTTAGGGAGAAATTTCATGTTAATTGGAACCAGAACTCACTAAAATATTTAGGAATAAACTTGCCAAAAAATATTCAAGTGCTGGCAGAGATTAACTATAGTCCCCTCTTAACTAAAATTAAAGAAGACATACAAAGATGGAACTCAGTCTCCTTCCTCAGTCTTAATCACAGAATTGAATCTGTGAGAATTAATATTCTCCCACGGTATCTTTTCCTCTTCCAAGCACTACCTGTAGAAATGTCATCAAAACAATTCTCTGAATTCCACAAGATTATTTCCAGATACATATGGCATGGGAAAAAACACAGAATCCGATTTAAAACACTGCAACTTCCCAGAGCAAGGGGGAATGGCTCTACCTAATTTTAGAGATTATTTCTTTGCAGCACAGCTCACGTCCTTGATTCATTTATGTAATCCATTTTGCGAAGCCCGATGGAAGGACATCATACTTTCTACTCTGGTTGACCCACCAATACAAGCTTTTTTACCTTTTAAAAATCTGGGAATATTAATAGATACGGTACAAAATCCTTGGATCAAAACGCATTTGAAGATTTGGAATATGATAAGAGATGAGTACAAACTGAACAATAAGTTGCAGATAATTCAATGGTGTGCCTATGATCCTGATTTTAGACCCAATAAAATAGACAAGGGCTTTAAGTCATGGACTTCAAAGGGAATAACAACATACTACTCTCTCACAAAAAAGGGACAACTTAAAAACTTCGAAAAGTTGAGGGAAGATTTTAACCTTGAAAAAAATGATTTTTATAGATTTCTCCAACTACGCAACCGATTTGATAACAATATCAAAAAGCAAACGGATTTAAATGACCCGGTACTGATTATCTTTATTGATGCTTATCAAAGTAGAGCAAATAAAGGTGTTATTTCCAGGATCTATAAAGGTTTATTGTCAAAGAAGTCTTTCAGTACAAAATACGTTACAAATGGGAGAGGGAGGGTAATTTATTAATATCACAATAAGGCTTGGCATTTGTCAATCCCAGTGGAAATGCACCAATTCTCATGTTTGGCGGGAGTTTAGATGGAAGTGTTTGCTTCGTTTCTTTATTACACCACGACAAAAGGCATTCTTGACTGGAGGAAAAGCTGTATGTGAGAGACAGTGTGGACACCAGGAAGCCAATCACTGGCATATTTTTTGGGATTGTACAGCGGTTAAGCCTTTCTGGACCGAACTTCACAAAATACTAAGAAGCCTTTTTAACACTAGTCTACCAATGCAGTTTTTGGATTCACAGGTCAGACGAAATGACAAATATTTATTTGGTATCTTGACAAACGCTGGCAAAAAAGCCCTCACTAGGCATTGGTTGCACCCTGAGCCACCTACGATACTGGAATGGATCAACATAGTGAATGACATTTACCTTATGGGAAAGATTACCTTCTCCCTGCGCTTTCAGAAATGCATTTTCACTAAACGCTGGACCAAGTGGGTTGAATATGTTGGTGCCCTGTAATTTGAAGAGCCGAAAGGATGTATCAGCTGCTTTTGTTTTCAATTGTTTGTTGTTTTGGTGAGTCTAATGATTATACATTGTTAAATCTTACTGACAGACTTTTCTCTTTTGTTTCCAATGTCATGCATACTTGTATTTCCCGTTGGTCTAGAAGTTTTAAAAAAGAACATACCTGGTGTTTTGTATTTTGTTCAGTTTTGTTAAAAAAGAAAATAAAAATGTTGTGAGTGGCAAATATTTACTGTACCATCTGAGAGTATACACTGTATTGCATCTTATTGCCATTCTTAAATAAAAAATGTTAAAAAAAAAAAAAAAAAAAAAAAAAGAAATCAACCTAACCAGAAATGACTGGTTAACCAACAACTCCCCCCCGGTAATTCATCGATTGACGTATTATTGTCGATTGAACAAAGGCTCTCCAGCGTTGATGCCAGATTAAACCTAATGGAAATACTCCACCAAGAATTCCAGGCGATGCGCGAGTCGCTGGAATTCAGCCAGCAACAGGTTGTCTCCCTAGCCGCAGAAAACAAGGGTCGGTTAAATCTCTCACTGACTCACTGAGGGAATGAGCCAACTCTGTAAAGACAATAAATATCTAAAAGAAACAGTCTTAGACCTCCAAGCACGCAGCATGAGGGACAACCTGGTGTTCTCAGGGATCCCCGAAAAGGCGGAGGAAGACCCGGAGAGGACGGTTGCGGACTTCCTTACGAAGAACCTGAAGCTTCCTATGGAGACCGTCAAGACCATCGCCTTCCACCGGGTACATCGTCTTGGAGGGAAGAAACCTGACAGCCGCCGGCCGAGACCCATCGTGGTAAAATTTGAACATTTTAAGCAAAAAGTGCTGGTAAAGAGCCGAGGACGGGAACTTCGCGGAACCGACTTTGGAGTACACGATCAATTCCCAAGGGAGATTCTGGATTGACGAAGAGTCCTCTTCCCGATCCGGAAAAGGTTCCTCGACGAAGGCTCTAGAGCGGTTGTCGCAGTAGACAAGCTCTTTGTCAACGGTCAGCTATATCGCGATCGCGAGTCAACTCCGTGGCTGTACTAACCATCTTCTCCACAGGCTTCAAAGACAACAGGTGATATCGTATTAACGCAGCTTATGCCAATATAGCTGTCAATCATAAACAAATAAGCGCCATTTCAGTTTAATTATGACTTTACTGCATCAAACTGATTCTTCCCCCTTAGTATCCTCCCCTCAAGCTGCACTTATTTCTTTTCCTCACCTCTTTTCTCTCTGGTAACAATGTTCACCATGACAGATCGCAATAATGTTTGTTTACATATGCAGTTGTATGCGCTCATGCATGCATGCACGCACGCACGCACACACACACGCACGCACGCACACACACACACCTCTCTAGGTCTATATAGCAAACATGTCCTCCCTTAAGTTTGTCACTTGGAATGTGCGGGGTTTAGGTACCAGGGATAAAAAATTAAAAATTCTCAACCATTTGAATTTTCTTGAAGCCGACATTGCCCTACTACAGGAAACTCACTTAACAAACACTACAGCACAAAACCTAAAATCGACCGATTTCCCAAACATCTACTCGACGAGTTATAACTCAAAACAGAGAGGTGTCGCTATCTTGATCAATAAGAGACTTCATTTCATTATAAATAGTACAATATCTGACCCTAATGGAAAATATATAGTAATTAACACTAACATTGACAATAAAGATTACTGTATTGCTAGTATTTATGGCCCAAATGTGGAAAATCCCTCTTTCTATCATGCCTTCTTCTTGTCACTCTCTGCACATGTAAACGCAACACTCATAGTAGGGGGTGATTTCAACCTAGTATTAGACTCTGATATTGATAGATCCAACACCTCAGCTAGCCAATGACACTCATTAGCTGCAGACACATTAAAACAGTATATGAGTGATTTTGGTTTATCAGACCCTTGGCGTTAAAACCACCCAACTCACAGAGAGTACACCTTTTTCTCTTCTGTTCACCACTCATACTCACGCTTGGACTACTTTATTACCAGCAATTCACTCTTGGCAGACATCCGGGAAGCCCAGATCCACTCCATCACTATTAGTGATCATGCACCTGCCTCTATCTGCATCTCTACAAAGGCACCTAGAGCACCGATCTGGAATTGGAGGCTGAATACGTCATTACTCATGGACCCAGATTTTATAAAATACTTTAATAGGGAGTGGACAATATTCCTAGAAATTAATGACTTGCATCAAACTCCTGTACATGTTCTCTGGGAAACAGCTAAAGCAGTAATGCGGGGCAAAATAATATCTTACTCATGCCACAAGAAAAAAAAGGAACTAGCTTTGGAGTGTGAATTAATCAATAATATTAAAACTTTAGAATCTTCATATGCCATCCAACAGGAAGAAGACGTGTGGAAAGAGTTATGTAAACTAAAAACGGAATTAGCTAAACTGACAGATAAAAAAATCAAGTTCCAAATGCAAAGATTACGCCTTGAAAATTTTGAATGCAATAATAACTCTAGTAAATTCTTAGTGAACCAACTAAAGTCAAACAGAGAAAGAGCAACAATCTCCTCCATCAAAAACCTGGATGGCAAACTAACCCATAATCCAGACGAAATTAACCAATGCTTCAGAGATTTCTACAAAAAATTATATTCCTCCGATAATAACCCTTCAGAAGCCTCTATAGATAATTTTCTTAATAGTATTGTGCTACCTAAATTAAATCAGGAACAGGCTACTACAATGGACGCAGACCTCACTCAGGCGGAGTTTGAAGAAGCCTTGGCACAAATGCCATTAAATAAGGCCCCAGGACCTGATGGCTTCCCAGTAGAATTTTATAAGGCACTTTGGCCAACTGTTGGCCCTACCTATTATAGAATAGCTAGAGAGATCCTAAATACTGGACTTCTCTCTTCAAACATGAATTCTGCTAACATTAGCCTCATACTCAAACCTGACAAAGACCCATCGCTCCCAACTAGCTACCGACCAATATCGTTAATCAATACTGATCTTAAAATTATCTGTAAAGCAATAGCTAGACGACTAGAAAAATTTACTCCATATATAATCCATCCTGACCAAACAGGGTTTATTAAAGGTAGAGACTCAACTTCCAATGTACGTAGATTTATCAATCTGATAGATTACACTAACGCCAATAACCTACAAACAAAAATTGTTTCGCTAGATGCAGAAAAAGCATTTGACAGGGTCAATTGGAACTTCTTATTCGCAACGCTACAAAAATTTGGTTTCAGGAATTCATTTATATCCTGGATACGAACATTATATAGCTCTCCGTGCGCCTCAGTTAGAACGAACAGCCAGATCTCTCAAAGGTTTAATCTGCAACGAGGCACCAGACAGGGCTGCCCTCTCTCCCCTTCACTATTTGCAATGTTTATTGAACCTCTGGCAGCTGCAATTCAGCAAAATGAGAATATCAAAGGAGTCCATATTTCAACATCTGATCATAAAATAAGCCTATATGCCGATGACGTATTATTATTTCTTCGACATACACAATCCTCACTTGCTGAAGTTATCACCCTTATTGACAATTTCTCTTGTATTTCGGACTATTCAATAAATTGGGCAAAATCCACAGTGCTACCGCTTAATTGTAAATTTAAACAAACCTCTCTAGCACCTCTGCAAGCCGGTTACATACGATATTTAGGTATCAGCTTCTCTCCCAACCTATCAGACTTAATACAACTCAATTTCATCCCGCTATTAAAGAAAATAGAAAACGATCTAATTCGATGGAGAAACGTACCCATATCTCTTTTAGAGAAAGTTGCGACAGTCAAAATGATGATTTTACCTAAGTTAAACTACCTTTTTTCAATGATTCCATATCAACCGCCTGCTCAGTGGTTTAAAACCCTGAACTCAAACGTCACAATGTTTCTATGGAAAAACAAACCACCCCGTATCAGTCTGAAGACGCTTCAAAAAGCGAAAGATGCTGGGGGACTAGATTTGCCAAACTTTTATTACTACTATATTGCCAACAGAATAAAGTATATTCATAAGTGGTTCAACCCTAGCCCACATGATGTATCCTGGCATGTCATAGAACAAGCATATTGTGGTGATATTCAGTTAGCAGACTTGCCATTTATCAGCACACCGAAGCACCACATTTGCATGAAAAGCGTTAATATAAGTCACTCTCTGACGGCTTGGACGGAATTTCTGAAAATCACAGGCTCTTCCCTTCTCCCGTGTGGTCGTATGCCCATCTGGAACAATCCTGATATACTGCAAAACAAAAAAGTACTTAACTTCACACATTGGGCAGATAAAGGTATAACTCATTTAAAACACATAAGAGAGAATAATAATTTTAGACCATTTCAAGAGCTTGTGACACAGTTTGGAATGAACAGTAGTTGTTATTTAGAATACATGCAAGTTAAGTCCATAATTAAGAAAAAATTCAAACTTAAACTTGAACAAACACACATGGAGGTCTCTCCGGCTGTACAGTCGGTCCTTAATTTCTCACCTCCTAAACTACTTTCCAAGATATATAAAATCCTTACAAATACACTATTTCTTAATGCACTATTTCTGTCCCAACTGTTAAGTGGGAAAGAGACCTGTCTCTCCAGCCTCACCCTAATTTCTGGAGGACAATTTGCCTGAACACCTTTTCACTGATAAAACAACCTAATCTACAATTAATACAATTTAAAGTACTCCACAGGATACACTACGCTGGACAGCGGATGTTTCAGATGGGCATTACTGCCTCTCAGACCTGCTCACACTGCACAGTTAATGTCCCAGATAATTACCTACACGCTGTATGGCATTGCCCACCAGAAAATAAATTCTGGCACATAGTATGCAATGATCTATCAGCACAGGGTGGGGGGGCGGCGGTGCCTGGCTCTGGGCTGGGGGCCCCCCTTGTTGGTGAGGGGGCTGGTCCATCCCTGTGTCCGGGGACTGGCGCTGGATCGTATGCGGTGGAGTCGCATGCCTGGGGTGGGGTGGGGCGGTGCGGCCGCCGGCTACCGCTCCTGCGTGCCCGGGTGGTGCCTTCTGCCCCGCCTTCGCCTTCCGTCTCCCTGGTCGCCGCCGCTGCCCCGGGGCCCTTGGGCGGTGGGGGGTGGGCCCCTTTTGGCTCCTGGATCCCTGTGGTGTCCCCGGCCCCGATGTCGCTTAGAGGGCGCCCTGACCGGGAGTCTCCCCTAGTCACATAATAGGTTTTTTTTTTTTTTTTTAATTTATTTATTTATTTGTTTATTTTGCTTTCTTCCTTCTGTTTCGGGGGATTTGTGTCTTGGGTGGTCGCCGGTGGGCCTCCCCCCGGTGCGGTTTCCTCACCCTTGCTTTGGGGCACGGACTGCTGGGGGGGGTTCGTGCACTGCGGCCGCTGTGCTGCTCAGCAGCAGTGTGGTTGCCCCAGGGCCCTTCCACCCCCCCATTTTAACCGCACCATAGTCCAACACACCAGCAAATGCACATATATACACACTGACACTCTTACACACAGTGAGGTCGGCCTGCTGGTGGGGACGGGATCCGGCATCTTTCCCGCTCTGGATGGGCCCTGTGCAGTCCGGTGCCCCCGGGGTGCGTGACCGGCTGGGCCTATGGGGACCTTGCCACTTGCGGCGGGGTCGCCCTTCCCCCAATCCTGGGGCCGGGCCGCTGCCCGGCTGGTCCCCCTGCGCCGCTCGGGGGCGGCGACGACCCGAGACAAGGGGGTTTGACGGTGGTGGGCGGGGGTCCACAGATTGTTTATTTAATTCTATCCTTTTATTTTATTTACTTATTTATTTTTCTTCTTTTAAAGGGCACAGAGGGAACCGGGGGCTCTCGCTTGGGGGCCCGCTTTGCCGGCGTTGGGGGCGGGGGTGCGGCTGTGGCCTCGGAGGGCTGGGGGGGGCTGTCCCCTGGCGCCGGGGGGTTCCGGGGCGGTGGGGCGGCTTGGGGATGTGGGGTGTGGAGGGGGCGGTTGATGCGCCACACTGGGTCCGTAGGGGGGGGGCTTCTGGGTGCCCGGGCCTGCCTTGGGTACCGATCCTCCCGGTGGGTGAAGGGGCTGGGTCCTGTCATGGGGATGGGTCTGGTCTTGCTTTCCCTTTGCTCTGCTGCCTGTCCGCCCCGGGTGGTGTCCCTTCTTCTTGGGGTATTTGCCTCCCTGTCATCTTGCCCTGGCTCCTTGTGGGTGGGTGCCCTCCGGCCCGGGGGGCCTGCTGCTCCGGGCCTCTTCCGGGCCGGCTCTGCGGTGGGTGTGCCGTGCCCGGGATCTCCCCCCCGGCTCGTTGCTGGCGTGGGGCGGTTACGACCTCGGAGGCCGCACTAATTGGCAGTCTACTTCCAGTGACATACTTAAACACACCCACTCCCGCACTCAGATACAAACACCACCACATCCATACACACACACACACACACACACAGTATACACACATGCAAGTATGCACACACACAAGTATACACACATGCAAGTATGCACACACACACAAGTATACACACATGCAAGTATGCACACACACACCAGTATACACACATGCAAGTATACACACACACACACACACACACACACACACACACACAAGAATACACAAGAACGGGTACACTGTTGCATAGCTTATTGTCTTATTCATCCATGAGTATATTATTATTACTGTTATTTTTACTATTATTATTATTATCTTTATTATTAATAATATTATTATTACTTTTAACGTCATTATTATTATCATCGCTATCATTATTATTATCATTGTAGGTACTCGCATGTATGTTTATATGGGTAGATATGCATCTATGTGCATATGAACATGTATAAATAAGGTGTGTATATGTATGTATATATATATATATATATATATATATATATATATATATTTATTTTCTTTTTTTTCCTTAGATTAATCAGGTTATCATTTGAATAAGCCCACTATCTGAAAATTAGCTATGCAAATGTACGATCTGTTTTGTTCTGTTTTGACACAAAAATTGTGTATTGTTGCCAGTCGCCTCCTCTACTCCTCTCTCTCTATCCCTCTCATCACCCCCCCTTCCCCCTCTCACACTCATTTCCCCTCTCTACTTTCCTCTCACCCCCCTATCTGTCCCTCCCTCAGTCCGGTCCCGGCCAGAATGTCACCAAGAATATTATAATAAAAACACTAAAGAGGTAGCTCCTGAAACGACCCATGTGGCTCACACTCTCAAGATCTACCTCTGACAATAAAATCTGTCAGCCATCATAGACATTCAGAGACACTTCTGCTTGTCATTATGGCCAGACCAGACAAAAAAAAAAAAAGAAAGCCTCTGACAAGTTGAAGCTGTTCGAGTCCTTCACCGTTGGTGGTGAAGGGGCAAGAGATGTGGGACTGCTCCCACCATCCGCCTCCAGAATGTAATAATGCATGTCAGTGGTTCTAGGAGGGATGAAAGGCAAAGGTTGCCGGACCTGGGCCCAAAGTTTGAACCGTTTGAAGTCAATCAGAGGTTCAAAGCGGTTAAGGAGGTCTTTGCCAATGAGAAGAGGGATGAAGTTTGGCTGACTTGGTCAGTGATTGCAGGATTCAGAGCAATCAACGGTCACAGGTACTTCAAAACGGTATAAAACTGCTATTACTGTGGGTAATTTTTTTGGGTGATTTAAAGTTGATCAACGTGGGGGCTGGGGTTGGAATACTAAGGAAAAAAACTCAATAAAGGTATTACTAATCCGGTTGAATTGATAATTAAGAAACATCCTGAACATAAAAGAATAATCTTGAAATGTATGAAAAAATGTGATAAAAGAACTGTTACTGGTTTACAATGGCCAGTAGAAGGCACCTTTGATCTCTCCTGCTGTGATGAATTGTATGCAAATATTAAACATCATAAGGCGTCTATTAATACTGATAGTAGAGTTGGGAAAAGGCATAAAGAAAAAGAGGTATTATCTTCGTTTGTAAAAGAAGCCGACGACTATGCTCAATCAATAAAAGAATTAAAAAGCATAGTGCATAACACCCAATATAATACTGCTAATCAAACAAAACATGATAATAATGATGGGGTCTCAAGTCACACACCTGATCCAGTACCACCATACCCAAGTAGTCAAAATCCATTCAGAACAGGCCAGTACGTCGTGAGCAGTCCACAAGAGGAGAAAGTGATCAATCTACATGGAGAACTTACTGGAGAACTGTGGATGAGAAGAACCATTCAAGGGGAGTCAACAGCAAAAGCACCCTTACCAGAAAGCTTCTACAGAGAAGTTATGGAGGCATGTGATGAAATAACCGGAACAAGATGTCCCGATTCTGCCAGCTCACATAGCAAGAGTCAACAAAATGGAAGCGAACCAGGAGTGGCAAGAAAAGGAGGTTATGGTAAGGGAGAAACTACCAGGAAAATTGGTAGTGGCCAACCAACTCATGTTTGCACTCCCAAAACAGGAACAGGTGGCAAAGATCAAAGGAGAATCACTTGACAATGACAGCAGTTCGAGCAGTGATGGAGAAGGAGGAGCCAGTGACGACAGCAGCAACGATGGGGAAAACTCTGGCAACGGAGGAAATGGATTCCTGAAGCGACTAGTACACGGCACACTAAGAGTAGAAGATGAAAAACAAGCCCAAAAGTGATATCAAAAAAAGATAAAAAGACAAAAAAAAAAAAGATCTGGAACAAACCATACAGCTATTGGCCGAATCAGAAAGATTAATAAAAACAAGTATATCCGGTCACAAGTTAGATAGAGAACTGAATTCCCAAACTGAATTAATTCACGATGTCTGCCAAGAGGTGTTACAAGCCAATGAAGAAATCAATGCATATCCAAAAACACCATTACACAAACAAAGAACGAGGAGCGACCATACACAACATCAGATGAAACTACGCAGCCATGATGGGGAAAAGATGTGAAAAAACAAAACATTTAATCTATCCAGATGCAAGAAGCTCCGATGAAGAGGAAAGTGATGTCAATCCATTCAAAGGTCACTATCCCCTGTTGGCCAGGAAATGACATGATCAGTACGTGCCTTGGACCTTCATGGACATGGTGGGACTCGCTGGAAGGCTACTTGAACTCACAGAGGGTGCAAATAAATGGATCCTGACTTTGGAAGAAAGCACAGGAGGTTTCAAGCTGGCATTAGGAGACATAAAGGCTCTCTTGATGCATGTGGCAGGAATACATGTCACAGTAGAGATATTCACAGCAGCAAGATTATCGGCTTTGGGCATAGAAAATGCCCTGGATCCAGTTCCTTTCGGCCTTCATAGGAATGATGTCTGGAAGGAACTTAGGAAGCAGTTCCCTGAAAAAATGGATGCCTCAAAACTTGAAGAACTCTTGAAGGATGACGAGAGCCCATTTAAATTCTTATGCTTATTCAAATGGAAGTGGATAATATAGCCACAGAAAATATTCTTAAAATTATGGTAAAAAAGGCCATGCCCCAAGAGGTACAGAAGCGACTAGATGCTGTAGTGGGACTCGCCAAGATGCCATGGTAGCTGTATGAAGAACATATTGTTCATCATGTTGAAAGATACAGGAAGGAAAAACAACAACTTGTAGAACAATAAAAACTGGTATCCACCAAATTAGCACAACTGCAGCTAGAAGAGCTGACCGAAAAGAAAAAGAACAAAGGCAAAATCCAGGCACCTGTTGTGTCAGCAGCAGAGTTGCCCTCAAGAGAAGTACCTTTTTATGAACAGGAAGTAGCTGTACAAGGACCAGCAATCCCGCCTCCAAACAACAGTGCTAGACAAGAGGGGCAAACACTTGGATTCCCTCCACTTCAAGTGACGGTGGATGTCCAGCCATCAGGTGGAGGACATGTGAGTCAACAATGGACTACATACAGACCACAAGTGCAACTGTGGCCGGAACGAGGAAGAGGAGCTCAACGACTAACACCAGTCCCAACCAGAGGAGGAAGAGGCAGAGCACAAGTGGCTCCACCAGGTCAATCCCCATACATACCACCGGAACTAGTCAGATGCTATGGATGTGGCCAACTAGGTCACATTCAACGGGTCTGTCCAGAAAATCCCTGGAGGAGGCCTGCCACAGAGGAACCTACCATACCGGTAGTGATCCAGGACAAGAAAAAAACATTCATGATAGATACAGGAGCAACATATTCCTGTATTGGGAAAGAAGGCTCTCACCTCCCGCTATCACAATCTTCCATAAAGACTATTGGCTTCTCTGGGATGAAACAAATAATGCCATTAACAGAGCCTGTGCCTATGACCATTGAGGGAAAGGTAGTTTATGCACCATTATTATATTCCACAGATACACCCATCAATTTAATGTGGAGGGTCATATTGTGCGAACTCAAGGCGAAGATCATGTGCACACAGGATGGAATTCATGTGGATTTCCCGCCACCAACAATTTAAACTTTACAATGCATAATGGCGTTGACCATGCCTCAGGAAGAAGATACTTCAAGAGACTGCCGGCAAGAGGTTTATTGGATCAGATTAAAAGAGGACTCTACAGTGTATCATCAATGGAAACAATGGAAACCCTGGGTTCAGGCACAATTCGAACCTTCACTCATCAAATCTCTGACACCTCATTGTACATTGAAATTTGATGCTAGTCAGTTGGACTTGGACTATGAAGAAGGTTGGAACGACCTGATGAACAAAAAAAACAAAACAAATCCTGTTAGAGACTGACCATATCTACGTTGGTCCACAGGGGGCAGCAGCCACCGTGATTCTTCCACGCAAGGTGGCCCAGTGGTATCAAGTTGAAAATGCAAGCCCTCATGTGCCTTTAATGGTCAACCAAGGCTATGAAACTCAAGAATTAGGCCCCATGATACAAGAAGTACTACAGGTTCAACAGTAGAAAACAACGGACAACCCCTTGATAAACCTATCAAAAGATGATCAATTCATCCGAATTGAATTTCCGGTGGGAGATCAAGGTATAGCAGAAAGGGTTTTATTAGATAAAAAAAAAAAAAGGTAGTTACCCAAATGTCTAGTACACTCAGTATTGAGTCACATACTCTGCTACAAAAAGTACCTGAGTGTCTTTGGTCTAAACATAAAACAAATGTAGGTTTAGTAAAATCGGCACAACCTGTTAAAATCACGTTAGGACAGGGGATAAGATTACCATATAAAAAACAATATCCACTCACAGCTGAAGCGATCTCGGGGGCTAAACCAACTATTGAGGGGTTACTAGGGGCAGGAGTATTGATTAAAACTCAGAGCCCATGTAATTCCCCAATTTTTCCATTAAGAAAACCAAATTCAAATGGTTACAGGCTTGTACATGATTTAAGGATTGTTAACGCCGTGGTGAAGGCTGAAATACCTGTGGTACCTGACCCTCACACATTGTTGTCCAATATTCCACCAGGAACACGCTGGTACACAGTAATTGATTTATGTTCTGCATTTTTTAGTATTCCACTTCACCCAGACTCACAGTATTTGTTTGATTTCACTTATCAGGGGGAGCAGTATACGTATACAAGAATGCCTATGGGATATTGTGAAAGCCCATCGGTGTTTAATCGAGTACTGCTCCAGGATTTACAACATTTGGATATTGATAGCACACTGATACAGTACATGGGTGATTTGCTTATCTGTAGTTCATCTAAAGAACAATGCCAAAACGATTCAATCGCAGTATTGACAATGTTGGCAGAGGGTGGTCATAAGGTAAGCAAGGACAAGCTGCAATTTTGTCAACAGGAAGTAGAATATTTGGGGAGGAAACTCAGTGGGGAAAATAGATATATTGCTTCTTCACAAATAGAAGCAATTATGAAGGCACCAAAACCGCAAACGGTGACCCAAATGCTCTCTTTCCTGGGAATGACCGGCTATAGCAGACAGTGGATCTGTGATTATGCTTTAAAAACAGCACCACTTCGGACATTAATAAAAAATAGAGTTGAAAATAATGAGTCAACATTACTGATATGGTCACCAGAGGCAGAGGATGCATTCCTGGCCCTAAAAGGAGAATTGCAGAGCTCACCGGTGTTAGGAACACCCAACTATAGTCAACTGTTTTTCCTTTATGTAGCTGAACGACAAGGGTATGGATGTGCGGTTTTAACGCAAGCTACACCAACAGGCAAACAACCTATAGCTTATTATAGCACTAAATTGGACGCTGTGGAGCAAGGCCTACCACCCTGTTATCAGGGTCTGGCAGCAGCAGCTTTTGCCTATCAAAAAGCTTGTATTATAACCATGGGACATCCCGTAACTTTGTATACATCTCATCAGTTACATGCCTTGTTAACTAGCAATCACTTTGTGCTCAATCATGCTAGAAGGACAGGCTATGAGGTGATTCTCTCAGCACCTGAATTGGATATACGAAAATGTACCACACTTAATCCAGCTGTTAAAATAGTCTTACCATGTGAGGGGGAACCGCATGATTGTACAGAAGTGACGGACGCATTTTTGAAGACACGAAAAGATCTACATATTGAACCAATAAACGCGCAATTTACTATTTGTGGATGAATCATGTTTCAGGGATGACAAGGGAACGCATGCGGGGTTTGGAATTGTAAGATTAAATGATGATGGAAAAACTTTTTTCTCAGGCCAAGTGGGGAAAACTTGATCAGCCATGCTCTGCACAATTAGCTGAGCTAAAGGCACTAACGTCAGCTTGCGAGTTAGTGGCCAAACAGGCAGCAAACATCTACACCGATTCTGCATACGCTTATGGTGTATGTCATGTTTTCGGTAACATTTTGAAACAAAGGTTTTCAGAAGGCAGATGGCACAGCTATCACTCATGGACTGGCTATTTTTTTGCGGATGAACTTGCTAAGCAAAGAGCGATGGGTATTGGAGGGGATGACACTAATGCAAATCCTACTTCATCACAGATGGTGGCTCCAGTTTTGGCACAGGAACTTTCTCCTTACACAGATGTGGATTCATTGATACAAGCACAGGAAGCAGCCTGTGTTTATCAAAAAAATATGTGGATGAAAAGGGGAGCATATCAAAAACTGGATCCTCCACACAACGGGCTATGGCTTAGCCCAAAAGACCATTTTGTAGCTCCTTTATCTCTCCTTCATACTTTGATTAAGATTGCGCATGGAGAAGACCATTGCGCAAGGGGGGAGATAATGTGGAAAATTCAACAAGCATGGTGGTCACCATGTTAAACAGCTATGGCGGATAAATTTTTGTTTCAGTGTGAGATATGTGCAGGATATAATAATAGGAAATCCTGTTTTGCCCCCATCTCGGTGATACCAGAGCCAGATGGACCGTTCAGACACACAATGCTTGATTTTGTAGATATGAGTCCGCAGATTGTGAAAGGAAAAATATACATTTTGGTGGTGGTTGATAGATTCAGCAGTTGGATTGAAGCAGCACCAAGTGCAAAGAACGATGCTCAAGTGGTGGCGAAATTCCTGAGCAGGGAGGTGATGCCAAGGTTTGGAATTCCTGACAAAATCAGCTCTGATAATGGAGTGCATTTTGTGAATAAGGTAATGGAAATCATAACCAAATGCCTAACAATTAAACAGAAAATGGGATGCGTGTATCACCCTCAGTCTCAAGGAATGGTGGAGAGAGCAAATGGGAGTCTAAAGGCCAAAATAGCAAAGATTTGTGCAGACAGCGAAGCAAAGCTTAAATGGCCAGTACCACTTGCACTAATGCGCATGAGAAGTCAAGTTAACCGCATGACACATTTAACTCCTCATGAGATGTTAACTGGACGACCGATGCCCATTCCATTTTTGAGAGGACCCTATAAAGGACCTCCCCTGGAACAATTAGAGAAAGAACTAGAGGCATATTGTAAACATCTGACTAAAATCCATTCAGTTATCTTTCAGCAGGTCAAAGGAGCCACCCAGCCAAGGAACACTGAGATACCCGAGGTCCTGAAACAAATAGAACCAGGGAACTGGGTACGTGTCAAAAACTTCAGGAGAGGCTGGAATGAAGGGGTTGTGCCCGGTCCCCCTGTAAGGGGGGGCCGGGGATGGCACGGTCCATCCGCGCCCCTCGACTCCAGTCCCGGTGCCGGCGCTGGTCCCTCGGGGGCTGGAGGTGCCCCCGGCCCCGGCGATCATCCCGGAAGTGACTGAGTCGTGGGTCTCACCCAGTGGTGAACGCAATGGTGAATGAATAAAGTCTCTTACCGGAGCAGGAGGAAGAGTGGCAGAGTCCAGTGGTGGTTGATTTGATCGTGAGGGGGGAGCCATGGAAGGTGCTGCACCGAATGGAAAAAAGCACAAAAACTGTTGCCCGATCGCGACGTTTCGACCCTACGGGGTCTTCATCAGGCTGGGCAACGGGGGAAATGTAAAACTTTGTGCAGCAAGGGTGCAAAATCATGTAAAACTGTACAATACTTCGGTGAGTGATGCTGAGCTTTTCGCAGAGTGCGGAGGCTCGAACGAAAAGAGCGGGCGAGTCAGAGGGGACTCCAATTGGTCGCTCTCGCGGGGCCGAGAATCTCGGGGAGCCTCGCGAGAGTAGGGCCAGGCTCACGGAGGGCTGCCTCCTGATGAACCTTCTCTACATGGCCAGGTGAACATTGCCCACTACTGGGCGAAAGGGAAAATTACAAGCAAGGGAAACCGCCAATGATGTGATTAAATGAACCATGGAAATGCTGTACAAGGGTAAATCACACAGACACATATGAACAGTGAGGAGATTGTCTTTTGTTCTTGACAGGGGTGCTGGGAGGGCCCCTGTGGGGCTCCGGCTGGAGGTGTGGGATCCTCAGGAGGTGAGTAAAGTGTCTCTGTCCGACCAGTGTCGGTTCTTTTGCAGCCCCGCTACCTTGATGGCTGACCAGTCGTGGAGATTGGCGTGGCGCATGAGGGGGATGTCGGCCCGTCCACCATGCGCAGCGTTGTAGCGGTGCTGCCACAACCGGGTGAGGATGCTGTTTTTTGTCTCTCCCACGTACTGTTTGCCGCAGGTGGTGCAGAAGAGGAGGTACACGCAGTTGGTGTCACCGGGACCGATTCTCTGGGTAATTCTGTAAAGAATCTGAGAAGACTGGTTGCGTGCATAGGACAGAAAACAGAATGATGTTTGTAGATGGTCTAAGCTAGTGGGTGTGAGGGGAGACACTATGGGGGGCAGTCTAGCTCTGACCAGGAGGTCCTTTAAGTTTTTGTTCTTGCGATAGGCCGCAATGATCTTGAAATTGCTAAGGGCTCCTGAATCAGGGATGAGTGAGTTGAAATTGTGTTTAAGTGTTCTGTTGAATAGTGTGCTCATGGTGGAGAATGTGGATGTGAAGGGAATGATTTCCCTGGTGTCTCTAACCTTTGCCTCCCTGAAGGTCTTGAGGCAGTGGCGGAGGAAGGACCTGGAGTAGCCCCTGGGCCGGAGGGCCCGGAACAGGGTCCGGGTCGCCTCCAGGAAATCGGCCTGGACCGTGCAGATGCGTGAGAAGCGGAGGAGCTGCGACTTCGCAATGCCTCAAAATGTGTGTTTGGGGTGGAAGCTGGTTTTGGAGAGAAGGGCGTGTGTGTCTGTCTTCTTGAAGAACACTTTTGTCTCCAGTTGGGTGGTGTTGGAGGATGTCCGGCTTTTATATACTGTGGTGTCCAGAAAGTCAATGTGGGAAGGGGAGATTTCAAATTTCATCTGAATGGAGGGGTCCTGTCGGTTGAGATGTTGCATGAATTCTTGAAATTCTTGCAGGGAAGAGGTCCAGATTCCCCAGATGTCGTCCAGGTAACGATAGTAGTGGAGGGGGGGTGTGGGGCAGTGGGCGAGGGCCGCCTCCTCCCAGGTGGCCATGAAAATGTTGGCGTAGGACAGAGCGAAGGATTTGCCCATCGCCGTCCCCTTGACCTGTAATAAGTATTTCTGGTCGAAAACAAAGTAATTTCTGGTAAGGTTAATCTCTAAAAGTGTTAGTAATTCGTTGTCTGGGCGGGTGGGGTCGGGATAGCGGTCCAGCATGCGGCTCACCGCAGCGAGGCCAGATGGGGTCTCAATGTTCGTGTAGAGACTGAAGAGTCTCGAGAGAGAGAAGAGGAAGGAGGTGCCGGGGACCTGGAGGCTCTTCACTATTTGGATGAAATGGTAGGTGTCTTTAATGTATGCTGGGTGTCTGATGGAGAGGGGGTTGAGGAAGAATTCAATGTAGTCGGCGATCCTGTCCGTGTCACTGCCGCAGTCGGAAACGATGGGACGTCCTGGGGGCATGACGAAGGGAGGATTCCAGGTGGAGGAGTCTTTGTGGATCTTGGGCAGGATGTAGAACTTCCTGATGCTGGGTTCCTGGTCACCGAGGAGGTAAGTGAATTGTTTTTTGTTGATGAACTTCTTCTGGAGCAGGGAGGTCAGGATGTTTTGGATGATGGGGAGGGTCTGGGGGAAGATGGGCGCCTCCAGGGGTTTGTGATAAGTGGTGTTTTTTAGTTGTCGCAGTGCTTCGTCGACGTACTGGGACCGGTCCATGATGACCACGGCGCTGCCCTTGTCCGCCGGTTTGATGACAATGTGGGGGTTGTTTTTGAGTGAAAACAGGGCTTTGGTCTCTTCTGGCGTGAGGTTGTGGTGTTCTTTGATGACTCTGAATGACTTTTTAAAGGCCCTGCGGTTCTGGTCGATGAGCCGGTTGACCACAGCGGGGAGTGCTGCTTCGGCCGGAAACCAGTGGGAGGGCGGGAGGAAGGGGAGGGGGGCTCTGTCCCTCGCGCCCTCAACGTAGGCCGCCAGCTTGAGCCTCCTATGGAAGGTCTGGAGGTCCATTTCCAGGTCTAGCCTGGACGTGCGGGTGCCCACCGATGGGATAAAGGTGAGACCCCGGTTGAGAAGACTGGTTTGCGGGGGGGTCAGGGAAAATGATTTGGCCAGAATGACAATGTTTTTATGTTGTGGGAGGGGGGCGTGGTCTGACTGGGAGGTTGTGAGCCCCGGCCTGGAGGGATTTATGGGGCCTGGAAGTTTAAATAGGTGACCCAGTGGGTGAAGATGACCTTGGCCGTGTCCTTAGTCCACAGGAAGCCGCTGGTGGTCTCGAACATCTCGTCGTCGATTGGCGGAATGTGAGGGTAGGTGCGAGATACATACTTGTTTATCCTGATGAGTGCGGATCTTTCTCCGGCAGGGAGGTCCTCCGGGAGGTTGATGAGGGGGATGAAGATCTGGGCGCACGGGAGGAGGGTCTGGGCCGTGCACACTGCCGCCCGCAGCTGCTTGATCCCTGTCTCTTTGACCTTTTGTTTTCTACAGGCCAGGCTGAAAAATAAAATTACTTTTTCCACCATGGTGTGTGACGTGGCTTTAATGAGTACCTCCGTGATATGCCTGTAGTTGCCCTCAGGGAAGCAGTCCACCTGGAGGTCGGCGATGTCGTGTGACGGGAAGCGGCCCACGTTGGAGTCGCCCAGGATCACCCATTTCTTGTTGATGCTCAGACCCCAGTCGATTAGTTTATGTTTGGTGTACAGGTGTTTGGTTACCTTGCACGGTGTGTTGAAGGTGTGGGGTCGGACGGGCGACTGGAACTCCTCGAAGGACATCAGGAACCTTTCTTGGTCTTGGTCTGACGATTGCAGGTCCTCTGGAATGTCGGCCGGGGACTGAGGCCTGTGTACCATGGCCCGGAGGACCACGACAGGCTCCCGGGTCCGCTGGGCGGCGGTGAGCTGGGTCTCTTTCACAACATGCTGTGATTCAGCGATGGTGGGTGGAGTGGGTTCCGGCCTTACCGGGTCGCTTCGTGTGTCAGCCGGCCGTCTCTGGGGAAGTGGGGCGGGCTGGGGTGGCTGAGAGTGCAGCCAGGGGTCTCCCCCAGTTGGGGAGGGAGTGGGGTTGGTCTGGGGCTCGTGGAGGAACCATTCCTGTGAGGGGGGAACAGCCAGGGGTTCTGGTGGTGTGGGGGAGATCCTAGTAATCTCCTTCCCTGGTCGGTGGTGGGCGTGGGGGAAAGCCGGTCCCCCGTGCACAACACCCTCGTCCTAACCCTACACTTGGGGTACGGCTCAGAGACACAAATGAGCTGGAAAAACACTGGAGAACCCTGAATGGGGATGCAAAACACCTGAAGATCCTGCATCAGGGGACTGTGAACAACAGAACTCAACAAAACTACTGTGTATTAGCCACTATGTATGCGTAATGTTTACTCTGAATTGCAACACAAAATTGATGTTTTTTCTTGATAATAAAGCCATTTGGGGATTTTATCAGTAGGCAGATGCTATGGGAACTCAGCTTTTTCTTTGTTTTGGAGAACAGGGTGTTAGGCAGGGAGAGATCCACGGTGTAGGTCCAATGGGATGACCAGCCAAGCCCTGGATGTTTTTGAAAATTTGGAATTGATTTGGAGGGCCATAGGGTGGTCGCCTAGGACAGAGGGGCCGTGAGAGAATTTTCCTATCTAGAAGGATTTTGATGGTTTTAACTGAAAGACGGCTGTCTGATAGGTTTTTCGCTCTCACTCTCTACAATCTTAAAGTGTTGCCCATAATCACTATTATGTTTCATGTAACCACTACCTCATTAAGTTTGTACTTTGTGTTTTATACTTATATCCTTTTCTATCCATGTATCATGTGTGGGTATTCTCATTTTGTTTCGAGACGATGTGAAGTCTCGAAGGGGGGAAATATGTAGTATCTGAACCTATGTGTATGAACCTATGTATATGAACTTGCTTGAACTCATGTCCATGAACTCATTTGAACCAAGAAGGACCGGGCTGAACCTCTCCATATAAGGCAGTATTTGATTCCATATGGTGCCTCGGCAAAGGGGTCTGGTCAAGTGGGCTTCCTGTTTTTCAACCACTGCCACCACATTCCTGCGCCGGTAGACACTTGGGGTACGGCTAAGGAATGTATAGATTCTCCTCCACTCCATGTATCTTCATCTCAGGTTACAGGGGTGTATAAGAGGAGATGTGAACAAAGGATCCTTGGGAGTTGCTCACAATCAGGCCAAAGAGATCCCCCAGGCTTCCTAGGTGCCTGTTTGATTTCTGACTTCTTTGCAGTAAACCAGTTTTTATACAACCAAGTCAGTGTCAGCAAAGACTCCTTCAACATCTACATCCCTCGAAGCCACCTGAAGAATTCACCACAGTATAGCCACTCGTCATAAGAAAACAGCTGACCAGCTAGAGATCTGTTGGTATAGCCACTCCTTATAAGTGCACAGCTGTAGTGTTGGTTCCAGTAGAACACATTTTTGGGAGATCCATATGACAGGGGGACACTATTTTTGCCATGCTGGGAGCTTTAAAACTTGGTGGATTCGGGCACATTGTTGGTTCACCAGCGGTGCACCATAGGATGCTGTTGTGTTGTTTTTGTAATTTTGATGACCCCAGGTTGCTGTACAATTTTTCATCTGCCAGTAAAACTGCAAGAAATACCTCTGATCCTTGACAACTTTGTTTTATTTCAACTTTGAATGGAGCTATCAACAACTACAAAGCTATTGAATCTCAGTTGACCAGGAGTACCCGGAAAGTGTTGCACTGGCCCCGAGTCTCTCTTTGGTACAACAACACCCGCTGGAGTTAGACCCAGATACCGTTCTCCAGGTGCAGTACAAAGGGGCCCAAACGATTGACGTAGCACCGGTCGATAATGTCCTCAAAGAGATCCACAGTTAGCTGGAAACCCCTAGGGAACCCCTCAGCTACTCCTGGTCTTCTCCTGACACCATCCTTGCAGCCACCATATTGGTAGGGTGCATCCTAACCTTAGGAGTTGCCTTCGTATGCTTTAAACATATTCAGACTCTTCAGAGGACGTTAAACAGTTGGACGAGCGGGTTGTCTAAGATGATAAGACGCAAGGTACCCGAACGAGAGACAGCTGTCGACGCATCCGACTCCGTCGAGCCCGAAGAACCCAAGAACATTTAATTGAACTCCCCAATCGATTTCCTTACTTATCCTAGTAGTATAGTCGTGTGAGAGTTAATGGTTAGAGCATGAATACTAACACTCTAATAGAATAGGTACTCATACTCATTTACCTGTTTGTTTTGTTTAGTTTTATTACCTTCTTTAGCCTTAAGTAGACGATGTATACCAACTTATGAAAAATATTGAGTCCTGCCAACCCTGAACTTCCTGATGCGACCCATCTCTTCGATCCCGAGGGTCACACCTTGGTTACACAGCGACCATCCGGATCGAGTGGGGGATTGTAGTGCCACATCTGGACCTAATTTTCTTCTCATAGGACAATAGGAATTTATTCCAGCACGGCCTTACGATGAACCACGTTGGGAGGGTGCAGAGGTGGTACCCGATTGGCTGTGATGTTCCTCTCCTGATGATCAGATCTCACTTGAGGTCGGGAGAGACCGTAAAATACCGACTTTAGGAAACACTTTCCTCACAAATCACAAGGTGGGGGGTCAACCCGAGAGGACCTGGCTCCAGGCGTGAGGGGTACTGCCTGGAACCGTCCCCAAGGTTTATGACTGTTATCTGCTCCAAGACATTCCTCAGCATTGAACAACAACACCAGATGGTCGTGAGGGACTCACATTTGCACAATGTTAAAAACTGTATTTTTCTCTCCACGGGGACACTTTAAACTCATGTATTTGCAATTGTTGTCGAAAATAAAGCATGAATGGACTTTGAATGGCCTTCCTAACTCAAGGTTTGACCAATCCACGATTCCATCCTGAAGGAGACCTGAGTACAGTGGAGCAACAGTGCCCTCAAGAGGCAGGAATAGGAAGTGCCTATGAGTGGTTGATTTAGACTTGGACACACGTTGCATCAGTTTCTCTCCCTGCCTGGTGTCCAGACCCCAGCCTCATTGGATGTTGAGGCAGCCTTTGATCCAAGTCTCCAGTTAATGATAGTGAAAAGAAACCAGTCCTTATTTGGCAGGGAGCCAAACGATCCATCCTTTGTTCAATTGTGACCTGTTGAAACAATATGGTGCAAGACATGCCTAAGGTCACAAGTTCCTCTCCCCCGTGCCTCCGATGGATCATAAGTTCCCCACCCTGTAAATGAACCGGTCGTAAAGTTTTATGGCGGTGCAAAGTCAGTTAGCTCTGATGTCCATTCTCTGTTCCCCCAGGGTCACCCTCTGGTCACCAGTTCATGAGGAACGTACTTCCTTTTGTTCTTCGTTGAACTCTTTGCATGACTCCTGCAACCATGCCTTTTCTCTATGTGTAGGACAGCCAAATGATTTAAACATTTCTATATTAGTAATCATATTATGATAAACAAACATCTAAACTAATTATATTATTCAACACAAACATCTAAACTACAAATAATAATACCCTCTACGAAACATAATAATACCATCAATAACCAGAGACATAATTATAGTACAATCCAAATGGTGTTGATGGGTTATTGCATAGTTGATGCTGAAGGGTTTACTCAGGGCGTATTCACACCAGGAAAGTCCTTTAGTTCGCTTTCTTTGGTCCGGACGAAAATACAATGTATCTCTTTGGTTTGGTTCGGTTCCTTTTCACATTGCAATTTTCGCAAGAGTCACAGGATTTGACAACAAACCCACATGTGTGCAAAGATCGTGCAAATCATTAGACAAAACGGTCCGGGGCGGGGTAACACGGTAAAATACGGAAATTAAATAATCATGGATCTACAGCGTGCTTTATTCGTTGTGCTCATGTTTGTTTGTTTGTTTTTTCCACACAAACACAAGCGTTTGCAGGTAATTTGGAGCATCAGAAGCTTTTGATGCAACGTCGATTCTATGAGGAGATGTTTACCATTTTGCGACAACGAAGACGTTTGGCAAAGAAGCGTCTCCTTATTGCTACACTTTGAACCACGACTCATGTTCGCCTGACGGTCCGACGACGTGCTACTAAACTTTCTACTATACTAACCAAAAGATTATTTCCCCTAATGGTTTTGGCTACGGAAGCCTGTGACGTGTAAAACAGTGTGTGATTTCACAACTGGTTCGAGCCTCGGTGCGGTCGCTCTCACATCAACCGATGGTTCGTTTGGAAGCGAACCGAGACCACCCCTTCGGCGAGGTCTCGGACTGGCCGTTTGCTCCGGACCAGAGTTCGCTGGTTTGTATTCACACCAGCCAAAAAGGTCCGCAAAGGGACTTTTTGGTTTAGTTCGAACCAAACAGGGTAGGTGTGAATACGCCCTCACTTGGAACATCATACTACACTGAAAATCAAGTTCACAACACAGTCCCCTCCCGTCTTTTCTTGCTCACACTGCCAGATGCTTAGCTTTAGCTCGTCCTCAATTACCGAGTCAGGGATGTGTATTAAATGTAGTGCTATGTTAGCGCTTGAGGCGAGACTTAGCCAGCTTGAGGAACGTCTTTGCTCCTTCAAGCATAGTAGTCCCGTAGCTAGTAGGGTTAGCCTAGCTGGAGCGGAGCGTTCATTCGCTAGCGTAGCGTCGGAGTCTCTAGGTCCCACTAGTTCCCCTTCCTTCGCGGCTCCCGAGCAGCCGGGAAAGGTCGGTCGACTTGGGTGACTGTCAGGAGGTCCATGCGTAGCCTTAACAAGTCTGCCGGGCACCACCACCATTCTCAACACCAGGCCCCTCTGTGGTTTCGTCCATGTCTCGAATAAGTTTGCCCCACTCAGCAGACGAAGTAGTTTTCTCGCCGAGGAGCGATGAGATTGACACTCTGGTGATCAGGGTGGCTCCCAATCTATAGTGAGGCATGTTGTTAGGAGGACAGCCATCGGCCACAGTGAAGTGCATCCTCCAGGGTGGAGACCAGGCCAGAGGCGGGCGATATTGAAGGGCATTTAAAGTTAATGTCTTTTAAGAATAAGCAGAGATTTATGCTGTGGCGGATTGTAATTCACTGTGGTTTCAATGATGCACGCCAAAATGGTGAAATCATTTGAGAGTTTAGTTCATGATTTGATTATGTCTATTTTGCTGTCACCTGATCAAGATGAAGGCAGATCCTCCTAGTTGAATTCATCGTGATTGGTCTTGCACTATTTATAATTCCAATTTGTTAGTCCTCCGGTCCATATTCTTCTTTCTTAGATGGAGATTCCGTTGAATTCATTTCAGAGTTTTTGTCTCTTAGATGGACTTTAGTTTTTGACTTTAGCAAGGATAAGATCATAGTGATTGGAGATTTTAATATCCATGTTGACATTGAGAGTGACAGCCTGAGTTCTCATTTCAAATCTATCCTCGACTCCTTAGGCTTTCTTCAAGTTGTGAATGTACCCACTCATAAGCATGGTCATACTTGGATCTTGTGCTCACTTTTGGACTTGTTGTGGAGCAGTTGACAATCTTTCCCGAAATGACGTTTTGTCTGACCACTTTCTGATCACTTTCGGCTTTATTGTGGCGGATCACATTCCCCAAGCAAGGTCTATAATGAGTAGAAACATTTCGGACTCTGTTGTTGCTGAATTTAAAGAGAGGCTTCCTGATCTGCTTGATGCTGTTGTACCTCTGGACATGCTTCCGGCCTCTCCCCCCACCCACTTGACTGATCTTGATCTTGACTCCTTGACAGATCGTTTTTCTGGTATTCTGAAATCAACATTGGATGATCTCGCCCCTTATAAGGTAAGAATGAAAAGGCAGGATCGATCAGACCCTTGGTTTACTTCCTCTACTCGCAAATTAAAACAAAATTTGCGAAGGCTTGAGAGAACTTGGCGTTCGTCAAAAACAGCTTCATCCTTCAAGACTTGGCAGGATTGCTTTAGGTCCTATAAAAAGGCCCTGCGTATCAGTAGAACTTCCTACTATTCTGCTCTTATTGACTCCAACAAGAACAATCCAAAGTTTTTATTTAGTACAGTTGCTAAGCTGACGAGGAGCCATCATTGTGTTGAGCCATGCGTCCCTATTGGCCTGTCAAGCAACGATTTCTTGAATTTCTTCCAGCAAAAAGTAGAAGATATTAGAACTGAGATTGGGAATTCTTTGTCTTCTTTGTCTTCTATGTCTTCCACTGGTCACATGGCAGATCTTTCTCAACATGGCAACCCCAGTGTTTATTTCGGGAGTTTTCGGCAAGTTGGACTCTCTGAACTTGATTCTCTTGTCTCCTCTGCTAAGCCGACCACGAGTCTTTTGGACCCAATTCCAACCAGGCTTCTCAAGGAGGTTTCCCCATTGCTTCATTGTGTCATTCTTAGAATTATCAATCATTCTCTATCAACAGGTTTTGTCCCTCATGTTTTCAAAGTGGCTGTAATCAAGCCTCTGATCAAGAAACCCAATTTGGACTTGAGTGTGCTTTCAAATTATAGGCCAATCTCGAACCTTCCGTTTCTCTCTAAGATCTTAGAAAAAGTTGTTGCTAGGCAGCTTGTGGACTTCTTGAACGACAGCAATCTATTTGAGGTATTTCAGTCAGGCTTCAGAGTTGGACATAGCACTGAAACTGCATTGCTTAAGGTAAGTAATGATCTCTTGTGTGCATCTGACCGAGGTCTTATCTCTGTTCTGGTCCTCCTAGATCTCAGTGCAGCATTTGATACAGTTGACCACAGCATTCTTCTTAGGAGATTAGAAAATGCTATTGGCATCAAGGATCGCGCCTTGGACTGGTTTGGATCTTACTTGTCTGACCGCTTTCAGTTTGTTCATGATCATAATCATTCATCGGAACGTAGGAGGGTTAGTCATGGTGTCCCGCAAGGATCTGTACTTGGGCCGCTCCTCTTCAACATCTACATGTCACCTATTGGTGACATCATCAGAAAGCATAACATCAGTTTCCATTCCTATGCAGATGACACACAGCTGTACTTGTCTTTTAAGGCAAATGAGGCTCATCAGTTGGCCAAATTGGAATCTTGTCTTCGTGATGTCAGAACTTGGATGACACAGAATTTCTTGTTGCTTAATACCGATAAAACTGAGGTCATTATATTTGGTTCGCGAGAGAGTAGGGACAGAGCCTTTGTTGGACAGGGTGGTCTATTTGGTCCCAGTTCTACTGTGAGGAACCTTGGAGTCACTTTTGATCAGGACCTGACCTTTAATTCTCATATACAGAATGTGGGGAGGTCAGCTTTCTTCCACTTAAGAAACATTGCCAAAATTCGAGGTTTTTTGTCCTTTAAAGACGCTGAAAAAATAATACATGCTTTTGTTACATCTAGGCTAGATTACTGTAACTCGGTACTAGCAGGATGCCCAAATTCGTCCCTTAGCACATTACAGTTAATCCAAAACTCTGCGGCACGATTGTTAACCGGAACTAGAAGGAGGCAGCATATTACTCCAATCTTAGCTTCCTTGCATTGGCTGCCTGTCAAATTTAGAATTGAATTTAAGATTCTAGTTTTAACTTGCAAAGCTCTTTATTCTCAGGCTCCTTCTTATATTAGGGAACTAATTGAACTTTATCATCCTCCAAGAGCCCTTCGCTCTGAGGATTCAGGTCTTTTAGTTATCCCAAAAATTTCTAGAGTTAGGTCAGGAGGTAGGTGTTTCAGTTTCCTGGCACCTTTATTTTGGAATCATCTTCTAGCCTCGGTGAGGGGGGCAGACACAGTTAGTTCATTTAGGAGTAGACTTAAGACTTTCCTTTTTCTTAAAGCTTATAGTTAGATTCCATCCACTGTCAGTTAAGCTGCTATAGGCTTACGCCGTGGAGGGAGATCTTTCGCTCCCGTTACAGGGATCGTTGCTCTGTGCAGGCGGAGCTTCTATCACTCTCCTCACCCAATCAATCTTTGACTCTTTTGACTCTATCTACTCTGTCCAAACTAGCTCTCATTATGCTTTGTACAGTATGCTCGATATGCATGATACTGCCGCAGCCTCTGTGTCCCCGGCAGGTGATGACCACTGCGCCAGGAGCTGGATTTTGCTTTCCTGGGGGTCTTGGTGTCATCGCTTGTCCCACCACCACGCCTAGGACCTGGACTTGTCCTATCGGCAGATTGTCCATCGGGATAGGCTCTTGCCTTCCAAAAGCATGGACACTTACAGCCCACACGGACAGCAGCCTTGAATTATTTCCTAATCTTTGTGTTTATATCCATTTTGTGAATGCCTGGTTGGTGTATCTGTTTTTCACTCTGTCCTGTCTGCCACCCTGGCTCACTCTACTCCTTTCTCTCCTTCTCTGTATCTCCTCTATTTTTGTATTTCACCCCAACTACTCATAGGCAGATGATGGCCCTCTGGAGTCTGGTTCTGCCCTAGGAGTTTTTCCCAGCCACTGTCGCATCTTGCTTGCTCCGGGGGCCCAGTTGGTCCTCTCTGATTGTATAAAGCGCTTTGAGACGTCATTGGTTGTGATTTAGCGCTGTACAAATAAAAGTTTATTATTATAAGTGAAAAAGATGTAGAGTTCATGCATTGCTCATTAAAAGTCCATATTCAAAAAAACAATGCCTGCAAACAAGCTACAATACTCACTGCCTGGGCTTTTTAGGAGCCTGTTTGCTCCTCAGAAAACCTTGTTCATTGTTGGCCCTGAAATATATCAGTGCCCGCGTTTCTCTGTATTCCCTGAAGTGACACAGGGATACATTGATTAATATTCATATATATATGTGCACTGTTAACACTGTCAGTTTAATCATAAGCCACAAACGCAGTTATCACTGATGGATACACAGGTTTTTTGTAGCCCGAGTTAAACGGAAAGAAAAGAGCGCTGTGTATTCTATAAGTAATATTAACTAATAACACAATAGAGGATAAATTATTCAGTCCTCCGTCGCTACACAACGAGGTATACAAGTAATGTGAAGCTGGGACCGCCAGTCCGGCTGACAAACATTGTAAAGTAAAAAAATAAATGTTACACAACAATGATGTCAATAATCCATAAAAAAGTCTTAAACTAAGACAATAAAATGGTTTCATAATATTTATATCTTTATTAATGAAGAAAATACTTAGATCGCTCTTTTTGTCGCCATCATTTTCGAAGATGTCTTGGCGAAAATACGCAATGCCTTCTGGATAGCCCTTACTCCCAAGGGTGGTGCCGGAGAATTTCAATATTGAGGGCGATACAGCCCTTAAACTTGTCCCTCAACTTGACGTTCTGAGAATCGGGACAGCACTTGCACTTCAGGGGCGTGCATTTTGAGATTGAGGGTTGAGATTGAGGGTTAAGGGAGGGTGGAATTCACCCAAAGACTTCACGGGTTTTCAAGTGGGCACCCGTTTCACCGATGTTTCAACAACTAGCCCACAACACCTCCGCAGGGCTTGACAGCTGAACCAGCGTCCTTGAACGGCTCCCTCGGCCCGTCTCTGCCTGCTCTGAGATGTCGTTCACCAGGTTCTTGCGGGTTGTACTTCTGACCCCAAGCATCCCCAGTGCCCTCCAGAGTGACTGACCAGGAAAACCCCTGCAACCGACCTCCACTGGAAAGTTCCAGGCTCTCCTCCCCCTCTGCTGGCCCTCAAAGATGAGGGACTGATATTTCCCCAGCTTGCACTCGTGTGCTTCCACAATGCTTTCCTCCCAGGGGACCGTCAGCTCTATTAGGGCAACCTGCTTTGTTGTCTGGGACCAGAGCACAATGTCTGGTCGGAGGCTGGTGATGGCAATCTCCAAGGATCCCTGCACTCTGTCCTGCTTGCCTGCCTTCTCCCCAGGCCTGAGAAAGCCGATGAATGATGGTCAAGTCGTCCATAAAGGCCCTGACTGGGACCTGTTGGATGCCTCTCCCCATCTTGGCATCTCCGCTGACTTGACCAGGAGGCTCATCGCAGTTGCAAACAGAATCACAGAGATTGTACATCCGGTCACGATTCCGACTTCCAGTTGTTATGCCCTGGCCTAGGGGGAACTAGGACATAACATAATGGCTCTCCCCCCCTTCTCCCAGCTCTCAAATTAGACCATGTGCTTCGTCCACAGGATGGCTTTTATTGAAAATTACCATCATAGCATTGGCGTCAGGGAGGGCATGGCAAAAACAACAAACAAAATAGAACCTACCTAGATGAAGAAAATAATAATTAAATAAATGACAGTCAAACTAACCTCCTTGACTGAAACACAGGAGAAAAGGTCAAAACAAAAATGGCTTCCCTCCCCTACGGGCTAAGTGGACTCTAGAAGAACTGAAGTATATAACAAGACTGAGTTGGTGGCCAAACAAAGAATGCTACACAGGGATACATTGATTGGTCATTCATATATATATATGCACTGTTAACACTGCTGTGCTTAACTATATGTCACAAACGCAGAAGTTATCACTGACGACAGTATAGTTTTTTGTTTTTTGAAAGCCCTAACGGAAAGAAAAGAGCGCTTGTGTATTCTATAAGTAACATTAACTAATAACACAATAGAGGATACAAATTATTCAGTCCCCTCGTCACTACACAACCAGGTATACAAGTAATGTGAAGCTGGGACCGCTAGTCCGGGTTGACAAACATTGTAAAGTAAAAAATAAATGTTACACAACAAGGATGCTTAATAATCCATAAAAAGTCTTAAACTAAGACAATAAAATGGTTTCATAATACTATATCTCATTATTAATTAAGAAAATACTTAGATCGCTTCTTTTGTCGCCATCATTTTGAAGATGTCTTGGCGAAAATATTTCAATGCCTTCTGGATAGCCCTTACCCCGCAAGGGTGGTGCTGGAGAACTTCAAATATTGAGTATGCATACAAATTCAAACTTGTCTCCTCAACTTGACGTTCGAGAATCGACAGCACTTGCACTCAAGGAGCGCAGCATTTTTGAGATTGAGGGTTGAGATTGAGGGTTAAGGAGGAATTGAATTCACCCAAAGATACTTCACCTGGGGTTTTCAAGTGGGCACCCCAAGCCACCGATGTTTCAACAACTAGCCCACAACACTTCCCAGAGGCTTGACAGCTGAACCAGCCCTGAACGGCTCCCCTCGGCCCGCCTCTGCTCTGTTTCTCTGAGATGTCGCTCACCAGGTTCTCATGTGGTTGTACTTCTGACCCCACATCCCTGGTGCCCTCCAGAGTGACTGACCAGGAAAACCCTGCAACCCACTCCTCCACTGGAAAGTTCCAGGCTCTCCTCCCTCTGCTGGCCCCTCAAAGATGAGGGACTGATATTTCAGCTTGCAAAGAATGCTGGGTTGGCTGCTGCTGCACATGGCCTCTGGTTGGGAGCTTGGAGAAGATCAAAAGAGGGCGAGGTGTTGAGGTCCTCCTCCTTAAATAGTGGCACCACCCAATCACCCTTCAGCACCTGAAAAAAAGTCAAAAGGGAACACAGGATCGACTGCGCCATCTAGTGCCCAAGAGGACACATAGCAGACAGGAAAAAGAACAAACAACAACGTAAACCAAAACTATACAATATATATGTATACATTTACAGAACACATATAGTCTCTGCCAGTTCGTAGTGAAGTTGCCAGAGGTGAAGCGCATCTTGAACTGCCCGAAGTAGCTCCGGAGAAGCAGCTGTACCTTCTGTGGGATGTGGTAGGCTTTGAGCATGTAGCCAACTAACTTGTGTGGTACTGTGCCGTAAGCATTCGTTAGGTCGAGCCACAGGACTGCTAGATCTCCCTGGTTCCTCCAAGCGTCCTCGATAATCTTGGAGATAACGCTGCTTTGCTCAATGCACCCAGGAACTCCTGGTACTCCGCCTTTTTGTACAGAGGTGTCAATGTATTTGTTGTTGATCAAGAACTGGGTCAGCCTCTTTTCTAGGATTCCAAAGAATACCTTCCCCTCCACATTTAACAGCGAGATTGTGCGGAAGTCTTTCATGCTGGATGAGTCCTCCTGCTTTGGGATAAAACACCCCTCCGCAATGAGGAACCTGGCAGGTGGTTCTTCCTCCGCACGACCTTCAGTAGCCTCAAAGACGTCTCCTCAGCCTCTCACAGTTCTTATAGACTCTGTATGGAATTTTATTCGGCCCCGGTGCAGGTCTTCCCCTGGCCTTTCGAATGAAGTCGTTGACCTCCTGCCATTTGAGCTCTCCGTCATTGAAGGGGATGGTTGGCTCCTCTGGGCAGCGCAGCCTTCCTTCAAGGTCGATATCTTCCACACACCTTGGATCACTATGCACTTTGCGGAGGTGCTCTTCTACCTCCTCATTTGAGGCCTTTAGCACTCCTGATCTTTTGACTCCCAAAAGCCCTGACAGGTACTTGAAGGGGTTTTTGGTGAAATTGACACTCTCCTTTTCCCGTCTCCTTCTATCCCTTCGCTGGCACTCTGCTCGGCGCAGGGTTTTTATGCGCTCCCTCAAATGGTCACGCATCTCTTTCAGGGCAGGTTTTTCATCTTCAGAAGCCTGCAGAAAGGCCTTCTTCAGTCTTCTTAAGTCACGTCTGAGTTTTGCTATCTCCCTTGAACGTCTGTTCTCTCTAGCATGCTGCGAGCCTTTGGTCCGTCTCTGCTCCATCCTGAATCGCTCTGCTCCCATGTTCCAGATGATAGTGGACATCGCCTTCATCTTCCTGCCAATTTCACCGGCAAGGACAGACTCCAAGACTTGATCTACTTGTCTGTCGAACTGCTACCATTCTTTCCTGGCCGCTTTCGTTGGCCACATCACTAACTTTTCCTCATTTCCCCTCCCGCGTTGTCTCGCTGACTTGTTTCCTGGCTGGCTTGTCTCTTTTGTTGTTGCCGGTCGTCTGATACAATGTTGTTGCTTGGGAGATCGCTGCCAACTTCGTTGTGTGCCTGGAGATTCTGGGTACTGTGGTTGGACACCTGACCCTGGCTCTCCTCCGTCTCATAAGGTTGCCCTGCATGCTATGCCAAGCATAAAGTCCTTGGCAAAACTTGCAGTGATGAAAATTTTCAGATTTGGTTGTCGTGGGTCTTCGACAAGCAACCATTTCTCCCTCATGGTTCATTGCCAACACTGACTGGCGATGTTGGGAAAGTATTACTGAGGCTGAATCAAAGTCTATGATGAAAAATTAACACATCCATGTGTCTGCAATTAGACTGAAGGGTATAAAAGCACAAAGGTGTTCTGCTGGGGGACTTCAATGCACATTTGGGCAGCGACAGTGTTCCGGCAAACCATTCGGCGCCTCAGGAGGGGGAAGCAGTTTGCCACTTACACCGTTTATGGTGCAGGTGCGGAGCTGTTGACTTCGACTGGGGATGTTGTCCGGCGGTGGAAGGAATACTTTGAGGTTCTCCTAAATCCTGCCGTCACGTCTTCCGCGGAGGAGACAGAGGCGGGGGGACCCGGGGAAGGACTTGTCCATTACCCAAGCCGAAGTCACAGAGGCGGTCAAGAAGCTCCTTGGTGGCAAGGCTCCGGGGGTGGATGAGATCCGCCCCGAGTACCTCAAGTCTCTGGATGTGCAGGGACTGTCGTGGCTGACACGTCTCTGTAACATGGCGTGGCGGTCGGGGACAGTGCCTCTGGACTGGCAGACCGAGGTGGTGGTTCCTCTTTTTAAAAAGGGGGACCCGGAGGGTGTGCTCTAATTATAGAGGGATCACACTCCTCAGCCTCTCCGGTAAAGTCTATTCCAGGGTGCTGGAGAGGAGGATACGGCCGATAGTCGAACCGAGGAGGATACGGCCGATAGTCGAACAGATTCAGCAGGAACAGTGCGGGTTCTGTCCGGGTCGTGGAACACTGGACCAGCTCCATACTCTCCGCCGGGTGCTCGAAGGCTCATGGGAGTTCGCCCAATCAGTCTACGTGTGCTTTGTGGATCTGGAGAAGGTGTTCGACCGTGTCCCTTGACGCATCTTGTGGGGGGTGCTCCAGGAGTATGGGGTCTGGGGCCCTCTGTTAAGGGCCGTTTGGTCCCTGTATGATTGGAGCAGGAGTCTGGTTTGCATTGCCGGCAGTAAGTCAGACTTGTTCACAGTGCATGTTGGACTCCGGCAAGGGCTGCCCTTTGTCACCGCTTCTGTTCATCACTTTCATGGACAGAATTTGTAGGCGCAGCAAGGGGCTGGAGGGGGTCCGATTCGGGAACCACATGATTACGTCTCTGCTTTTTGCGGATGATGTTGTCATCTTGGCTTCATCGATCCAGGACCTCCAATGTGCATTGGGGTGGTTTGCAGCCGAGTGTGAAGCGGCTGGGATGAGAATGAGCACCTCCAAGTCCGAGGCCATGGTTCTTGACCGGAAAAAGGTGGTTTGCCATCTCCGGGTCGGTGGGAGATCCTGCCTCAGTTGGTGGAGTTCAAGTATCTCGGGGTCTTGTTCACGAGTGAGGGGAGGATGGAGCGTGAGATCGACAGGCGGATCGGTGCGGCGTCTGCAGTGATGCGGTCGCAGTACCGGTCTGTCGTGGTGAAGAAGGAGCTGAAAGGCGAAGCTCTCAATTTACCGGTTGATCTACGTTCCCACCCTCACATATGGTCACGAGCTTTGAGTAGTGACCGAAAGAACAAGATCGCGAATACAAGCGGCCGAAATGAGTTTCCTCCGCAGGGTGGCTGGGCGTAGCCTGAGGGACAGGGTGAAAAGCTCAAGTCACCCGGGAGGAGCTTGGAGTAGAGCCGCTGCTCCTCCGCATCAAGAGGGGCCAGCTGAGGTGGCTCGGGCATCTGTTCCGGATGCCTCCTGGACACCTCTCTGGGCAGGTGTTCCGGGCATGTCCCACCGGGAGGAGGCCTCGGGGAAGACCCAGGACACGCTGGAGGGACTATGTCTCCCGGCTGGCCTGGGAACGCCTTAGGGTCCCGCCAGATGAGCTGGAGGAGGTGACTGGGGCCAGGAAAGTCTGGGCATCTCTGCTCAGGCTGCTGCCCCCGCGACCCGACCCCGGATAATGAGGCAGAAGAAGGTGTAGAGGTGTTTAAAATGTCGCCAACAATGGTAGCATTAGCATTATTGGAGGACGTGGCTAACGGTGGAATCCATAGAAAACAAACTTTAAGAGATCGTCAGGATCGCCTGGCCAACGACGATGCCTGCCTCCTAAGCTGTTTCAGGTTACCGAGGGCGGCTCTCTTTGAACTGGGCGCCAAGCCGCAGCCCTTATTAGGGCACAATACGAAAAGGAACCACACGTTACCTTTACCCACACAGGTGGTGACTTACTTTGGGGTTCCTGGCAACAGGGACTTTCCAAAGAGAGCTGGCGACTGATCGTGGCTGAGCAAGCCCCTCCTGAGTCGAACCATGTCAGATGTGTGGGACAGAATCATCCAGATGTCATCCAGGTATATCAAATTCCCATATAAGGCAGTTGACCAGGTCGGCATTAAAAGGCAATTTGCAGCGAAAGCCGGATTTCCACATGTAATCGGAGCAATCGACTGGACGCACATTGCCATAAAAGCGCCATCACACGATGAATATATTTGCGTAAACTGTTAGCATTTAGGACATACTGACGATATGTCAGTATAGACGCTAGTTGATTGACGCTAATTCATTGACTCCAGTTGATTGACGCCAGTTGATTGACGCTAATATTGGCCAACCAGCGCCGCACAACCCAAACCAAGCTCCGGAGAGCTAGAACAATCCAACGTGAGGAGAACCTCCCGCGACAATGGAAGCCAAGATAGTGGCAGCAGAATGCCCCCCACACAGCACCGCAGTAGACCACAGGAGGGATACGAACGGAGGCACAACCAACGGGAGAGTTCCCGGTGGGACAACCCCAGCCTCACGCCACCAACAGCCTGTGTTCTGAAGAAGATGAAGCGCGTGCGACCAAATCGGCAAACGCCCCAGCTTTGGTCAACTAAAGATTGCGTGCAACCGCGATGACAAGCAAACAACGTTGCCACACCAGCACGAGGCCTGCCACACTGGACAACAATCATGGCAGCAAACCAGCTGATCCCGAAAGGAGAGTGAGAGACAGAGGCGCGCCGGAAGCTGCCACCTTTTCAAGCGGCGGGTAGCCCCGCCCATTAATCAATGCCCAGATGGTGTCAGTGGCCCAGCAAAACAAAGGAGAGAGAGAGAGAGAGAGAGCGAGCATCCAGCACCCCTGCTACTTGTAGAAATGCTCATGTGTGGGTGACTCGTGTAGCCGGTCTAGCTGTGGCACTGGGCACTGCCTCTGCTTCAACCTCGGCGTTGTGTCTTAGGTGTGAAGAACGATACGTGGGCACCTGCAGGTCTGCTTTTTAACCGGATTTATTTTCTGTAAAAGAGAAAAAAAATAAACTCGCTACAGCACACTTCTTTATCCGTCTCTGCAGCGCATCTCTCCTCTCGAGGGCTAAAGCCGAGTCAGTGTGTTAACATTTACAAAAGTTAATCACAACAAAAAGGATCTTACATACCTGTAAAACAGAAAAAAATAAACTCGCTACAACACAGTTCTTTATCCGTCTCTGCAATGCACACCTTTAAAGGAAAGGTACATTAAGCAACATGCGTCAGAAACGGGCTTTGTGCTGTGACCGCGACCCTTCCAGCAAACGTAGAAGTGTTTTCCTCACACACAAAAAAGAACAGACCCGCGACAATGAGCGGTATATTAACAAAATATAACACGTGTTACCCATACAAAGTGTTAATTACAGTTAACATTTTTTCCACATGACGTTGCTGAAGTGTCAAGGGTCAACAAAACAAATTAATTTAACAAAATAAAAGCTTCCCAACATAACAAAGAGACATAATTTGCACATAAACTAACAGCAAAATGTAAATAAACATAAAAACAGATTTTTAGTGAAATACAATGGTTGATAGACACAGTTGATAGACACATCTGTTATACTCGGTATATTGTCAAAAAACTGTCTCTCCCCTTGACTTTGCTCTGCCAATGTGGCGCCTGTGAAAAAAAAATAGTGAGTGTCATAGACAATCAAGCCTCCTGGCATTGGAACTGACTCTGTTCCACTTACAAGAGCTTGGAAACCCCTCTCATATTTAGTGTGACGTGCCATTTATAATGCGAAGCTCACCACTTTCTAAACATACAGGGGCCTTTCTGCTGAGCGTCACACGCAAAAATTCTGCATTTTTGGTTTGGAAATCAGTCATTTTCCAACACTCTGCTTAAACCATCGTCCAATTAGCTTGGATAGGCAGTCTCCAAAAATTTGGTTCCACCCCGCTTTTGACAGTCACTAACCATTGGGCGGAGTGTGTTTGTGCCAACAAGAAGAGGGTACTTCAATGGGTGGCGTTTTTTTTGTTTGTTTGTTTCTCATGGGTTATTAAGCTAATAATCCCTTTGTGCATCAGATTTACTGCAGTGCTCCTTCTTTATTATTGATTTATTGGGTTGACGCCACCCACTGCCCTTCCCTTGTGTTACAAGGCATTTCTCTGTTATTTTCATTAAATTCTCAATCATTTGCGTTCAAGCTGCCTCCCGATGAATAATGTAAATGTTACAGCCCAACTTGAGTCTCGGGTGGAAGGCTCGCAACAAAAGGGTACCAGCAGGTTCAGGTTTTGGTGCATCTGTTCTCTTCAATTTCTTGTTTTCTGTCAGTATTTCTGACTCAGTTACAGCACTTGTATTTTATACAGCATTTGCTGTCTTGTTGAGAGGCCAAGTTTCTGCTCCATAGAGAAGGATGGAGAGAACGGAGGTGTTGTAGATCCGTAATTTGGTCTCTCTCTTGAGATGGAACGGTGCTTCCACAGCGGTTTCCAGAGAGTTTTCATAGCACTGGCTGCAAGAGCACGTCTCCGATTTATCTCAGTTGCTATGTTGCCGTTGTTGATGACAATGGACCCGAGGTAGTTGGTCACAAACTCAACTTCTTCCCCACTGATGTGCAGCGAGGAGGGAGCTTCACCTCTGATGCACATCAGTTTGGTCTTCGCCCAGCTGACCTTTAGACCCAATTTATTGGCTTCCTCTTGGTAGATCTCTAAGGCTTCTCTTAGCTGATCTAGCGTGGAGCAGAATAGTGTGGTGTCATCTGCATATTCCAGATCTGTGAGGGAGTAACTGCCTAATTGAACCCCAGAAGTATGCGCACAGATCAGTTCCATCAGATGGTCCAAATACAATACAAATACATGGGGCCCTGTCATTTTGCAGTTTGGACAGGGCTTTCACGACCTCTTCTTTGGTCACGAGGTCAGTGTTGCAGTTGTGATTTGCACTGACATTTTCAGATGACAGGGTGAGAGTGGGGTCAGTTTGTGGTGGGGGATGACGGGCTGCTCTACGGAACTCTCTAATTTCTAGCGTTCTTGGTGGTATCCAGGGACGCCTTGGTGTATGGTGGGCGCGTCAGATGGAGTCAGCAGTTGCCTGGTTTATGCGGACACAAAGTCTTCCTTCGGCAGGGCATTATACCTGTTGGAGATGGAGCAGGTAAACAATGAGGTGATGGTGGGATCCTGAAGATGAGAAGATCTCAGTCTGGGTGGGACCCGTGGTGATATTGATAATATAATGCATGACTCCAATCTTTTTTTTATAAGTAGACTTGAAGAATATACGGAGGAGAGATGAGTATAACGTTACTGCACTGTTTAGCAAAATACTCTTTCACCAGAAGAGCTCGAAGTAATGACGCGACAGCGGCGACGAAGCCGTTAGCATGAGCTAACGTGTAAGTAACAGTGTAACAACACACAAAGTAAAAACTTTAAAATAGAAAGACGCACAGTATTTGTATCTTACCACTCTAAAATCTCCTGCTGCAGTCGCTGAGTCCGTATTTCTGCCGAAGCCTCTACCTCTGGGTCAGACTCTGGCTCAAACTGGTACGGTTGCACCACACTGCTTCTGCTAGCCATGACCGTGTTACTTCGCATTCACAACATTAGCGCATGGCTACCGGAGCCGAAGCCATAGCCCCTTCGAGAGAGAAGGGCGTGGCCAGGTGCAGCTCATTAACATAAAGGTGACAGGCCCTAAAACGGGCTGTTATGAACAGAGCGGTTTTTTGCAGATTTAGGGACAGCAAAAATATTAGATCCAAAGTCAATTTTGACTAATGCAGATCATAGACAGGTCTTTTACACATTTGAGAACTATTTTAAGAAGTGGAAAAGTGGCATAATATGGGACCTTTAAGACAAACCTAGAATTATTTATCTGTGGTTTAATTATAGGGTTAATCTATGTTCTGTATGTATTTCCCCGAACCTTAACACAATATGACATTTATGGCATTATAAGTGAGAAGTACAATATTCAAAGATATTTCTTGTTTAACAGTTTTAAATTTTATTAAAAACAGGTTTTAATTTTATACAATTTATTTAGATAATTTCTGTTTAATATATGCCACGGTCTCTGCTGCGCTCTCTCTCACATTCACCCTCCCCTCTCTCCTTGTTGACTTGGTGCCTTCCAGTTTGTGTCTGGCCTCCAGCTAATCAGTTGATCACAAACACCTGTGGTTAATCCGTTGATCACGAACACCTGTAGTGGCCACTACATAAAGGAGTGTCTGTTGAAGTCTCGTTGCCCCATTATCTGTGCGCTCTCATAGCCAGAAGGCCAGCGTGAGCCCCCCTGTTTCCCATTGTGCGCCGCTCCCTGTTGCCAACCACCTTAGCCTGTGCCACGTTAGTTTGGTTTTGGACCCGGACTGTTGAGTGATGGCCGATCGAGGCTTTGTTGAAGCTTCAACACTTGCTTAAAAAAGATGGTTCATTACTCAAGGCTTCAATGACACAGTGCTCAAGTAGGTCATCTAGTTGTCAATAAAATTAAGTGCATTTGAAACGTGTTCATTGTTTCATAGGCTGTTTGGGATTTGATTCACCATGCATTCTTGTTCGACAACACTACATGGTTGTATGGTTCAATGCTGACACAATAAAATAAAAAAAATAAAATAAAGACAATGTTTCTTATTTGGCACGACTGATTGGAGTAGACTATAGCTCTTTACTTAGCATGACATTTTGTGCGATGAATTAGATTCTACGCTAAAACAAGACTAAATAGCCCATAGTTTAAAAATATGTTAAATAGTAAGTGTTCAGTGGGTCAGATGTCAAATGTGATCTATTTAAAATGTAGAATAGATGAGCTAAATAACACTACGCGTTGATGGGAATCGAACTGTCGCCTCAGTCTTGCAAGTCCAAGATCGTCATAATGTACCACAAACCCAAAACACTCCCTTTTTTTTTTTCCAACTAGGCTTTTTGAGTAGCATTCGCGTCTACACACCGTGGTTCCTCATTAACTCCCATCAATTTGCATGTTACGGCGCTTACGTCAACTGTTTTAATTGATTTTAAATGTTATAGAATATTTAGTACTGAATGCAACACTGTCAAACCAAACCCTTGTCGATCAATTCTCAATTGACTTTGAAAGCTCAACTCAGCTCTGAGTTGAGACAACCAAACCAATGATAGGGTTTAGATACTTTATGAAGCAGTACACTGGTTTATATATCATCAACCATGTGATTCTTTCTAACCAAAACAGCACTTCTGACTGTATCATGGAGGTGTAGAAAAATAGGACTGTATAGCAATTTTCTGTTTGACTGCAATAGATGATTGTATGGTTTCCTTTCCTCCTTATTTCCAAATAAGAAGAATGATGATGTGCTCTACAAATACAGACAGACAGACAAAGTATGTTTTAGAGTTCATTGAAAGAGGTTAATAGCTGCATGGGTGAAGATTGTGTGCTTGAAAAAAGGGCAGAGTGTGATTGAAAATGGGGTAGAGGGTGTGCTTGTGTGACTTGTGTATTTTTCTTTAGAAATAACAATTTCTCTACAGTTTTTGCATTTAAACGGTTTCTTTATTTGGACACAATTTCCCCAGCCTTTGAAAAAAAAACTTGTTCACACGGAACTGACAAGGCTGGGTTACGAAGGAAATGTTTTGCCACTTTGTAAAACGTTTGGGTAGACCATTTTGTGGTTGGCCCATTATTTTAAGGGGTCTTCAGTTCTTTCAAGAAGAGGATGGGCGAGGTATCGATTGACTTCCACAACAGCATTTGCCTGGCTGTTGGCATCATCATCCAACAGTCTCCACGGGTCAACTCCTGAAAAATACTTCATCACCAGATATTTTCATTAATCATTCGTAATAATAATAAAAAAAAAATGCCTGTGGAAACTGCTGCTCTTGGTGGAGGCTGAGGTGGCACTGGCAGTGGCAGCGGCTGACTTTGCTGGGCATTGTTGATGATAATAATTTTTGTGCATTCAGACACTAGACGCTCCTTAACACCAGCTGCCACTCTCAGACTGGAAAAGCCAAAGGTCTTGTAACATGGATCCAAGAGTGTAGCAACAGCCAATGAGCTCTGCCTTTCTTTTCTTTTAATCTGTCCCCCAAGCATCTCAATAAATTATGTGCTAAGCGTTGTGCCATGGGGGTTGTGAGTTCCGTTTGGAGCGCTTCAGTTGTGTGTCGCAACACACGGTAGAGGGGGATGACTTAGGAGCCAGAGACTCTTCTTTCCTCTGATAGCTCCTCAGTTGCTACCTGGAATGCAGCCAGCAGCTGAAATGACAGGAAAATACACATTTTCTAAATGCATAAACTGTGTTGTTAACTTGATTTTCAGTGTAGTATGATGTTCCAAGTGAGGGCGTATTCACACCTACCCTGTTTGGTTCGAACTAAACCAAAAAAAAGTCCCTTTTGCAGACCTTTTTGGCTGGTGTGAATACAAACCAGCGAACTCTGGTCCGGAGCAAACGGCCGGTCCGAGACCTCGCCGAAGGGGTGGTCTCGGTTCCCTTCCAAACGAACCATCGGTTGATGTGAGAGCGACCGCACCGTGGCTCGAACCAGTTGTGAAATCACACACTGTTTTACACGTCACAGGCTTCCGTAGCCAAAACCATTAGGGGAAATAATCTTTTGGTTAGTATAGTAGAAAGTTTAGTAGCACGTCGTCAGACCGTCAGGCGAACATGAGTCGTGGTTTAAAGTGTAGCAATAAGGAGACACTTCTTTGCCAAACGTCTTCGTTGTCGCAAAATGGTAAACATCTCCTCATAGAATCGACGTTGCATCAAAAGCTTCTGATGCTCCAAATTACCTGCAAACGCTTGTGTTTGTGTGGAAAAAACAAACAAACAAACATGAGCACAACGAATAAAGCACGCTGGAGATCCATGATTATTTAATTTCCGTATTTTACCGTGTTACCCCGCCCCGGACCGTTATGTCCAATGATTTGCACGATCTTTGCACACATGTGGGTTTGTTGTCAAATCCTGTGACTCTTGCGAAAATTGCAATGTGAAAAGGAACCGAACCAAACCAAAAAGATACATTGTATTTTGGTCCGGACCAAAGAAAGCGAACTAAAGGACTTTCCTGGTGTGAATACGCCCTGAGTAAACCCTTCAGCATCAACTATGCAATAACCCAACTACACCATTTGGATTGTACTATAATTATGTCTCTGCTTATTGATGGTATTATGTTTCGTAGAGGGTATTATTATTTGTAGTTTAGATGTTTGTGTGTTGAATAATATAATTAGTTTAGATGTTTGTCTATCATAATATGATTACTAATATAGAAATGTTTAAATCATTTGGCTGTCCTACACATAGAGAAAAGGCATGGTTGCAGGAGTCATGCAAAGAGTTCAACGAAGAACAAAAGGAAGTACGTTCCTCATGAACTGGTGACCCTGGGGGAACAGAGAATGGACATCAGAGCTAACTGACTTTGCACCGCCATAAAACTTTACGACCGGTTCATTTACAGGGTGGGGAACTTATGATCCATCAGAGGCACGGGGGAGAGGAACTTGTGACCTCAGGCATGTCTTGCACCATATTGTTTCAACAGGTCACAATTGAACAAAGGATGGATCGTTTGGCTCCCTGCCAAATAAGGACTGATTTCTTTTCACAATCATTAACTGGAGACTTGGATCAAAGGCTGCCTCAACATCCAATGAGGCTGGGGTCTGGACACCAGGCAGGGAGAGAAACTGATGCAACGTGTGTCCAAGTCTAAATCAACCACCCATAGGCACTTCCTATTCCTGCCTCTTGAGGGCACTGTTGCTCCACTGTACTCGGGTCTCCTTCAGGATGGACTCGTGGATTGGTCAAACCTTGAGTTAGGAAGGCCATTCAAAGTCCATTCATGCTTTATTTTCGACAACAATTGCAAATACATGAGTTTAAAGTGTCCCCGTGGAGAGAAAAATACAGTTTTTAACATTGTGCAAATGTGAGTCCCTCACGACCATCTGGTGTTGTTGTTCAATGCTGAGGAATGTCTTGGAGCAGATAACAGTCATAAACCTTGGGGACGGTTCCAGGCAGTACCCCTCACGCCTGGAGCAAGGTCCTCGCGGGTTAACCCCCCCCACCTAGTGATTTGTGAGGAAAGTGTTTCCTAAAGTGGGTATTTTACGGTCTCTCCCGACCTCAAGTGAGATCTGATCATCAGGAGAGGAACATCCCAGCCAATCGGGTAGCACCTCTGCGCCCTCCCAACGTGGTTCATCGGAAGGCCGTGCTGGAATAAATTCCTATTGTCCTATGAGAAGAAAATTAGGTCCAGATGTGGCACTACGATCCCCGACTCGATCCGGATGGTCGCTGTGTAACCAAGGTGTGACCCTCGGGATCGAAGAGATGGGTCGCATCAGGAAGTCCAGGGTTGGCAGGACTCACTATTTTTCATAAGTTGGTATGCATCGTCTACTTAAGGCTAAAGAAGGTAATAAGACTAAACAAAACAAACAGGTAAATGAGTATGAGTACCTATTCTATTAGAGTGTTAGTATTCATGCTCTAACCATTAACTCTCACACGACTATACTACTAGGATAAGTAAGGAAATCGATTGGGGAGTTCAATTAAATGTTCTTGGGGTCTTCGGGCTCGACGGAGTCGGATGCGTCGACAGCTGTCTCTCGTTCGGGTACCTTGCGTCTTATCATAGACAACCCGCTCGTCCAACTGTTTAACGTCCTCTGAAGAGTCTGAATACGTTTAAAGCATACGAAGGCAACTCCTAAGGTTAGGATGCACCCTACCAACATGGTGTCAGGAGAAGACCAGGAGTAGCTGCGGGGTTCCCTAGGGGTTTCCAGCTCACTGTGGATCTCTTTGAGGACATTATAGACTGGTGCTACGTCAATTGTTTGGGCCCCTTTGTACTGCACCTGGAGAATGGTATCTGGGTCTAACTCCAGCAGGTGCTGTTGTACCAAAGAGACTCGGGGCCAGTGCAACACTTTCCGAGTCCTCCTGGTCAACTGAGATTCAATAGCTTTGTAGTTGTTGATAGCTCCATTCAAAAGTTGAAATAAAACAAAGTTGTCAAGGATCAGAGGTATTTCTTGCAGGTTTACTGGCAGATGAAAAATTGTACAGCAACCTGGGGTCATCAAAATTACAAAAACAAGATAACAGCATCCTATGGTGCACCGCTGATGAACCAACGATGTGCCCGAATCCACCAAGTTTTAAAGCTCCCAGCATGGCAAAAATAGTGTCCCCCTGTCATATGGATCTCCCAAAAAGGTGTTCTACTGGAACCAACACTACAGCTGTGCACTTATAAGGAGTGGCTATACCAACAGATCTCTAGCTGGTCAGCTGTTTTCTTATGACGAGTGGCTATACTGTGGTGAATTCTTCAGGTGGCTTCGAGGGATGTAGATGTTGAAGGAGTCTTTGCTGACAATGACTTGGTTGTATAAAAACTGGTTTATTGCAAAGAAGTCAGAAATCAAACAGGCACCTAGGAAGCCTGGGGGATCTCTTTGGCCTGATGTGAGCAACTCCCAAGGATCCTTTGTTCACATCTCCTCTTATACACCCCTGTAACCTGAGATGAAGATACATGGAGTGGGGGAGAATCTATACATTCCTTAGCCGTACCCCAAGTTTCTAGCAGGAATGTGGTGGCAGTGGTTGAAAGACAGGAAGCCCACTTGACCAGACCCCTTTGCCGAGGCACCATATGGAATCAAATACTGCCTTATATGGAGAGGTTCAGCCCAGTCCTTTTTGGTTCAAATGAGTTCATGGACATGAGTTCAAGCAAGTTCATATACATAGGTTCATACACATAGGTTCAGATACTACATATTTCCCCCCTTCGAGACTTCACATCGTCTCGAAACAAAATGAGAATACCCACGCATGATGCATGGATAGAAAAGGATATAAGTATAAAACACAAAGTACAAACTTAATGAGGTAGTAGTTACATGAAACATAATAGTGATTATGGGCAACACTTTAAGATTGTAGAGAGTGAGAGCGAAAAACCAATCAGACAGCCGTCTTTCAGTTAAAACCATCAAAATCCTTCTAGATGGGAAAATTCTCTCACGGCCCCTCTGTCCTAGGCGACCACCCTATGGCCCTCCAAATCAATTCCAAAAAGAAAACCGTATACAGGGAAAAGTTGGGCAAACGCACACGAGAAACTCCAAAAAAATAAAATCAAAAACATCCAGGGCTTGGCTAGTCATCCCATCGGACCTACACCGTGGATCTCCCCCTGCCTAACACCCATTTCCCTGTTCTCCAAAACAAGCTGAGTTCCAATAGCATCTGCCTACTGATAAAATCCCCAAATGGCTTTATTATCAAGAAAAAACATCAATTTTGTGTTGCAATTCAGAGTAAACATTACGCATACATAGTGGCTAATACACAGTAGTTTTGTTGAGTTCTGTTGTTCACAGTCCCCTGAAGCAGGATCTTCAGGTGTTTTGCATCCTCATTCAGGGTTCTCCAGTGTTTTTCCAGCTCATTTGTGTCTCTGAGTCCATTCTGAACATAGTTGACACCCCCACGTAGGTATCCCAGCTATTGTCCTGAAACGGAGAGAATATCTGCCAGTATCTTTTGTAGACAGAACATCACACATGTAATTCCATTGCAAGAGATACAGCAAACATCAAGCATCAAACATGAGTATAGATGTCCCTATTTCCCCCCTTGGGCATTCGCCCACAAGGAAGCAACTTGAAACACAAATTCCATAATTATATAAAAAGAAAAGACTAACCTAAGAATACACTTGCAACTATCACAAATATTTATCTACTATAGTGGTGACAACCACCTCCTCCTCCTCAATGGCTTTGAGGAGCGGCATCTGAACCGCATCGCCAGGCATGACTACACCAATCCAATGGAGTATCATCGCCTTCGCACACGTCAACGACAGCGTGCAAACACAAAACAATATTCCCAGTGACACAATGACCGCGCTAAAGACCTGTAGCAGCATCGCTCCTACAGGACCAAACCTATCTTGAAGCCACGCAGTTGCAGATGTCCCCGCGCTTTCCGAGGGACCAAACGCATCCCTTATCTTCTTCAACGCTTCAATCACATTTGTCACGTTGTCTGCATTGTCGGGAATTAAAGTGTAGCAAGCATCACCTGTTAGGTTCAACGCCATGCACAAACCTCCTTGTTTAGCTAAAATGTAATCAAGGGCCATATCATGCTTCAACAAGGTGAGTCTGTGACTCCTCTGAGCATTTGATAGATGTTCAAAGCCCTTTATGGTTTCATTCGCAAATCCTTGTAACGTATATGTGATATTATCAATATGTTCTGCTAAAAATACAACTCCATACCATGGAAATAAACCAAAGCCCCATTTTTCTCCCAAGGAGATTTTTCAATGATATGATTCGAGATTGTGAAATTGTGCCAAGTCTCTCTTGTGTCTGGATCCTGGAGCAGCCGCAGAACTGCTGTTATCAGAATCGGAGCCTACCTGAAGCGCAAAAACTTCATAAGGGAGTTTCAATGTAGCCATGTAGCAACATCTAACCCAATCATGAGGCAAGAACAAGTAAGCTGCGTCCCCACATATCCACCAGATGTCTCTGAAAGTACCAATAGTCACATCTGCGGGTAAACGATCATGTACGACCATTATGGATATGCTCGGTCTATTATTTCCCTTAAAAGTTACTGGATACAGCTTTCTCCCCTACTGTTGCTTCTATGGTGTGCCTTGTGATTATTTCAACTTGTATACTGGAATCCACGTCAGCTGTTTCTAGTGGCAGGTCTTGAATTTCAGTAAGAGGATCGGGAGGATTCCCCCCTTTCCTTACTGCTGAGCCCAGTAAGGCCACTTCAGTGCGAATCTGGAGCTTAGGAGTCATCGGCAACGTCTGGGATGTCTTAGTAGTGGACTGTGTCGTAACAACTCTAGCCGTCGCAGTCGTAGGTTGAGTCACACCGTCACCTTTTGGAGTCGGAGTCGTTTCTGCCCGTCGTGTTGTCGTAGTAGTAGTAGCTTGTGAAGTAACATGGGTACTTGAAGATGTTGTCAGCAGTGTCGTAGATTACTGAGTCGTGATTTGAGAAGTTATGGTCTGTGGAGTTGTTGAAGGTAGAGTTGTAGTTTGTCGTACAACATTACCAACTATCGCACCCTGGAATAAGGGATCAAGTTCCCGTCGGGTAACTGCACTCGTGGGTTGTGCAGTAGACTGTGAACATTATCCTTCACAGTTCAGGAACGTCACCACCTTGGTTCTAAGAGGCACCACTAACCACTTAATACTATCTCTTTGCGTTTATTATCACCTAACTGTAACTTATTGAGTTTTCTGATAGTCTCTTGATCTTGTTTTCTCTGGTCTGACTCCTTGCGAAAAAGTTCAACTTGATGCGCAATGTGATCGATGTACACGCTTTTAGCCATACTTCCGAGACCAACCACCTCTGCTAGTTTACTGCGTACTGACAGTGGCAGCCCCTGTTGAATTTTAGTTCGCACAATAGATTGTTCCATTTGGTTACCATCTGGATCATTACCTGTAACATTTCTCCAAGATTGAAGAGCTCGCGATACATAAGCTCTTGGATTTTCTTGATCTCCCAACGGCTCCATTAGAATGTTGTCAGGGTGTACGTTTGTTGGGAATGCATCACGCAACGCTCCCCAAAACTGACCTCTATGCACAGCAAATAATTCAGCATCATTTACCGCTGTAGCGAAGCCTAATGAAGCATTCTAGCCTTCTGCAAAAGTTCCTCCATAGCAGTGTGGTGAATTCTTCAGGTGGCTTCGAGGGATGTAGATGTTGAAGGAGTCTTCGCTGACACTGACTTGGTTGTATTAAAAACTGGTTTATTGCAAAGAAGTCAGAAATCAAACAGGCACCTAGGAAGCCTGGGGGATCTCTTTGGCCTGATGTGAGCAACTCCCAAGGATCCTTTGTTCACATCTCCTCTTATACACCCCTGTAACCTGAGATGAAGATACATGGAGTGGGGGAGAATCTATACATTTCTTAGCCGTACCCCCAAGTGTCTAACAGCACAGGAATGTGGCGACGATGGTGAATAACAGGAAGCCCACTTGACCAGACATGTCTGAACTTTGCCAAGGTTTATATTCTAAGTTCTGTCCACGCACGACCACTGGGCATATTTTGGTAGGAGTTTCTCCTTTCCTTGAGCGCAAGGCATAGCCTGATTGTTCCCTATGAAATGATTTCTCTTTTGACTCTAGATCTTTCAATTGCTTTTCCAGTTTTCTCCAGACTTCTGGAGTTTTGGCCTCGTCAATGTCCAAACGACATTGTGCTATTTTCTTCTCAAGTGACTTGATGGACTTCTGTGTCTCATCAATGGGAGAGCGATCTTCTTCACTATCTGAGTCTGAACTATCATCAGAAGGCTCACGACTTATTTTCCTCCTTCGGAATTTAGCTCCTAGCATCTCCGCTCTAGCTAACATCTTCTTAATGGCAGGATCGTAGCCACCAATGGCCTCTCCCGAGTCACTGTCACTATCATCATCCACCTCCAACTTCCTCATTAAACTATCTGGTTTTCCTACTGATGTAGTTTTGGTTTTCGTGGCAGGATACATCTTCAGTTGTTTTTGCTTTCCCTGTCTCCAGTATCTTGTCATTGTCATCATTAATGCTGTAGTTACCTTTTTGTTTAATTACTGGAAGCTGTGGATAAATGTCAGTGTATTCTGCTTCCTTATAAGGTGGGGGATTTACTACAGGAGCAGTATGTGAAAAAGGAGTGCTGGTTTTCTCCAGTAATTTCGCTGTTGTCCCTGCGGCTTTGGCCATTAACTCCATAGCCGCCTTATCTTTCCCTTCAGCAGCAGCTCTCAACTTTTGGCCTTCATCTTCGAAGAGCTGCAACATTGCAAGTTCAATTTGTCTTTTCTCAGCTCGTGATTTACCTTTTTTTTCTTTGGCTTTGTATGTAGTAATGAGCACACTCATTGTTTTGATTACCTCTTGATTAAGAGTACCTTCAACCGGCCAGGGCCTCTCAATACCTGGCCAACGCTTGTTCCACTTCTTAGAAGCTTCTGTTATACCTTTAACAAGAGGATTATTTTTCTGCACAACAACACATTGGTGTTGTAACACAGTGGTTACACCCGTCTGGGAAAAATTTCTTTAATTACACCCGTCTAGGAAAAACTCCTCTAGTAACACCCGTCTGGAAAAACCTCAATCGTTAAAGGAAAACATTCCTGGATGTGGATTTGACTGTCTTACAGTTTAACACCCGTCTGGAAAAACCTCAATCGTTAAAGGAAAACATTCCTGGATGTGGATTTGACTGTCTTACAGTTTTCCCCCTTTTGGCCCCTGAGAGCCACCTGGAAACAAAAAACAAAAAGCAAAAATAAAAATGAACACAGAATGAAACGATAGGGGTCAAGTTGAGAATTGACAGTCCTTTTCCACATCCATAGTAGTATCATTTCAGTCCTTGTAAATCTGGTAGTTGCAGGGGACAGAGTACCAGGGCAGAGTGTGTGGCTCTGCGGAGAGAACGGAGAGCGCATTGGATGTAGCAACATTGGATTAGGGTGGCAATGAATATGACTGCGCTAACAATCACACATCCCTTGAACACCCAGTCCCACCAAGTGTATGCATATTGGGCTGAGCGTGTAGATGAACTGGTTAGGATTTCCGCTGTCTTCTTGGCCAAATTGACCTGCACTTGGGCTTGGGTGAGATGATAGCCTGTGTTTTGAATGATCCCTTCAACCAAGTCCATGGTGTCTGAAAGGGCTTGGGTGCTCTCTTCATAGAAGGTGTCCTCCCACCAGGGAGAGATGTCCAGGTCCAGTGGAACTCTGCCCAAAATGTTAAGTTGACCCATAGAAAAGTCCTCTGTTACCTCCAGGCAAAAGCTGTGATTTGCTGGGCAGGTTAATCCTCCAGAGGAGAAAAGAGTTAATTTCGCTGGTGACACACCACTGTGTGTGTGACACCTTGATGGCATCTGCGTATCCATGCAGAGACTGGACACTGATGAGCTTTGAATCATTCTGTGAGAAAGGCTTGAGGGTATTACAAGTACAGATAATATAACTTGGAGTTTCATGACAACATGTGCGAGAGGTAAACAAGGTCTCAGTGTCCCTTACTGTCATATACCCCATGATGTAGTCCCATTTTATTACCTGATTCTTCACCACATTGCCTATTGAGCGTATGGTGGTGGAATTTGGAAAAACCTGTTCTGGGTGAATAAGTGGGAAAGTGACAAAGAACCCGATACAACCAATACATTCACTGTTGGTATACATTAATACAGTAGACAACAATTCCGAATAATTGATATCTTTCATTTCTCCAGACATGAACCATCTATGTAAATCTAGAGTGTCGATCAAATTGTTTAGTGCATGTCTAGGAGTCTTTTGTAGGCGCAGATCTAGAATCTCTTGTCTAGCAGTTGTAAATAAATCTCGTGCGTATGTTTTACAAGCAAAATCATGTTCAATAATGCGAGTCTGATTGAAGAGTAAATGGCTAACAGTTAAAAGGGCTCGCGCCTCCGATTTGACTGCTTTGATGATGTTTTCATTGCTATTGATGAGGTGTTGAAAACCAGTGGCTACTTGATTTGCTATCCATGATGAGTATAGTGTTTGGTCAGTTATCCTGAAAGAATTAGAAATGGAGTTGGCTGAACCAAAAAACCAGTAACATCAGCAAGTAAATCTCGTTTAACTCTACTAGATGGAATTTGGACGGCAAGTCTACTTTTGTAATCAGAGACTAAATCATCGATCCGTGATTGTAACCACGTAAAGGTCTCATCTTTGTCGCCACAGTGAGTTAGATATGCGGATAAGACATTTGTAATGTTATAACTAACATGTGTCCTTACTAGGTTTACATAATGCAATAATGTTTTGTTAATGTTTCCTTTAATAATGCCGCCTGGAGGTGTTGGATATGTTTTGGGACAGTGCGTGGGTTTGCGATACCCACAAGTGGTCAGATTAAAACATCTCTTTTCAGTCCAGGTGCAATTAAGTGCGCTAGTGAACGCACTCAAATCTGTTTGACATAGACCAACGCAATATGTACCCTCCCTCCGGGATGTCCATACAAATGATTTAGTTTCGGGTTGGTCTTCTGTGGAGGAAGTTAGGTTAAATAGTAAATCAGTATATGCTGCGTGTGTGAGATTATGTGAGGCTGTATGTGTGCATCTATATACGTTCGGCTCTAGATCCTTCGTGTCATAACACTTTTTAGGATCTAGTTCATGGTTCGACTGTTGGTAAATCACTTGAATAGAGCCAATTTTTGAGTGTGGCGTGTTTCTGAGTTGGTACCAAATTGTGAGGTTGTGGAAAATTGATGGGGAGATCGTATAAGTTGTTATATTGAGTGTGGGGAGATGGGTGGATCCCTCTCTACAGCAAATTTTGCTGTTGCAAGTTTGTTCCGGTGTTAATCCGGGGGACCATGTAATTGACTGTTTCAAAGGAAGTGTGATGTGAGCTGTGTATGGCCCCTTTGAATATTTCCATACCCATCTCCCACAGTTGAAGCTATGAGCAAGGAGGACTCGTTGACCCAGCTGGATGCAGGTTGTTCTGGATACCTTTTTGGTATCTGGAGTCCATGGAATGGCGAGGGAAGACCTGGGTAAACAGAACAGAAGTAGACAGACAATTATTTATCCGGTGGACCTTTAAACAATTTGCATTGGGTCATGTGATACCACCTCAGTTTTCCTCTCATGGTGACAGCCACACAGCTGTTACATATGGCTTTTACCTCGTATGGTCCATGCCACCGAGGTGTGAATGCACTTTGCTTCACAAAGACACGTATCATCACCATGTCACCTTCTGTGAATCTGTTTTCAGCAGTTGGGTTGAACTGGGCATCATTGTTTAAATCTGATTGTTGTTTTAATGTGGCCTGTGCATACAGCACTTTAAGGCACTCTTGTAGTTGCAATAGCACAGTTTGTTGTTTTGCCACTGTAAGAGGGCCTAGATCTTCGGGTGAGATTTCTGGATCAATGGGGAGCTTCATAACTCTTCCTGTCATGAGCTCGTGCGGGCTGATACCTGTGGCTTTTGATGGAGTTGCTCGCAAAACATTCAAAACTGTGGGCAAAGCATCAATCCACTGGTTCTTGTGTTGGGTAATATGTTTTGCAATGTGCTCTTTAATTGTACGGTTTACTCGTTCAACCATTCCAGAACTCTGTGGTCTGTAGGGAATGTGGAATCTCTGTTTGATGTTTAACATGTTGAACATGTCTTTCATCACCTGACCTGTGAAATGTCTGCCTTGATCAGATTCAATTTGGAGAGGTGCTCCAAACAGAGGGATAATTTGGTTCGCTAAGACCCGTGCCACTGTTCTTGCGAAGTTGTTGCGAGTAGGGATGACATCGACCCATTTGGAGAATTTGTCAATTACAACGAGACAATAGCGGTACCCCGGCACTGGGAAGCGGACCAATGAAATCCATCTGTAATGCTTCCCATGGGCCTTTGGGTGCATTCGGCCTGCACAGTTTAGTGCGGCCAGGTTTTCCTTGGTTGTGGGCAGCACACACAAGGCAAGAGGCACACCAGCTGTCCACATCTTCCGCCATCGCTGGCCACCAGAATTGTTGTTTAATCAATTGTAGTGTTTTGTCAGCGGAAACATGTGCATACTCATGATACAATTTTATCACGGGTTTATGTAATGATGCAGGAACAACATATTTATTCTCTCTGAGAATGATGCTATCTTTGATTTCGATTAGCTTATCTTGTGTCAACCGTGGTGTAAGCTCTTCATCAGTGACCCACAAATCTTTCTGGTATTGTTTTATGTTAATCGGTGTAGTCTGGATGGTGCTTATAGCAGATGTATCTGACATTTTCAGTGTCAAATCTGTACCATGTATTGCTGCCTGTTTGGCCACAATAGGCGTTGCTTTTGGCAGAACTTGGTTTAGACGTTGATAGTCAATACAAAACCTCCACTTCCCGGATACCTTCAGTACCGGCAAACATGGAGAGTTGGCAGCTGAGCTACATTGTCTGATTATCCCTCCAGCTTCAAGCTCTTTAACAATTTCAACAACAGCAGTCTCTGCTTCTGGTTTGATTTTGTATTGTTTTTGTGGTGGCGGTGGATTTCCTTCAACACTCACCTCAAAATCAATAAGGCCACAATCATGTTCATGATTGGCCCACGCGTCACTGTGTTTTATCATTAATTGTTGGACTGGGTCGGTGTTGGTGATGGACATAATACACGCACAGTTTCTGACTGATTTCTTTTTGGCTGTTTTGTCTGTAAGAATCTCAATTTGTTTTTCTAAACAGTGAATAATAAAGCCATGCTTTTCCATTATGTCCATGCCCAAAACCGTACCCTCGCTGTTTCCCGGTAAATAACAGAGCAGCTCTGTTAGCACTGCTGCGCCTAGATCAATCCGGACTGGTTTTGTAAGAGTTGCTGTCATTATTGTGTCACCTATTCCTTTGATCTGAATGGTTTCACCTGTTAAAGGTAATGGAATATCTGTGCAGGAGCAAGCAGCACCGGTGTCAATTAATATATCTACTAATCGGCCTCCAAGATTAGATTTTACTTTTATACGGTTGCCGCTGGAAACAATGCTCCCAATGGAGGCCACGCATCCCTATTGTTAATTCATTCATCTTCTATGCCCGCTTATTCCAATTCAGGGTCACGGGGGTCTGCTGGAGCCTATCCCAACTGTCTTAGGGCGAAGGCAGGGTACACCCTGGACAAGTCGCCAGTTCATCGCAGGGCCACATAGAAACAAACAACCATTCACACTCACATGCACACCTACGGACAATTTACAGTGTTCAATTGACCTCACATGCATGTTTTTGGACTGTGGGAGGAAGCCGGAGAACCCGGAGAGAACCCACGCAGACACGGGGAGAACATGCAAACTCCACACAGAAAGGTCACAGGCCCAGGCCCCGGAATCGAACCCACAACCTTCTTGCTGTGAGGCGGCAGCGCTAACCACTGCGCCACTGTGTCGCCCATCCCTATTGTTGTTCGTCGATTTGTTCTGGAGCAGCTAGAATATTGGTGTGAGGACTGCGCGTTTCTGTGTTCCCGATGTACGAAGTGTTAAAATGGTTTCACGGATATTTATTGGTTGATTTCTTAAATCTAAATCGGGACTGTGGGGTACCATGCAGCTTGAAACACCGTTCTCTTTTATGGCCAGGTCGATGACAATAGTCGCAAATGACGACATTATTGTCCCCCTCAGCCACCCACTGTGTTGCAGCTATGGGGCGTGGCTTGAGAGCTTTTGATCTCTGCTCTATCTTTGTGGCCCATTCAACAAGTGCATTAAACGTGTTGAGGGGGTGGGTCCCCGCCCAGAGCAAACGCATTCTGGACAAGTGGTCCAGCATTGTTGCGTAGCATTTGTAGGAGGATTTCGTGGTTGCGGTTGCAATCCTCTACCCCACTGTATTCTTTGAAAACCACCCACATGTGCTCCGCAAATGTCTCGAACGTCTCCTTGTTTGATTGTTTAATATCAAGGATTCTGTGCCATTCAGCCTGTGGCGGTCCTCTCATCTGAAGCAAAACTTCTTTTATTCTATTAAAAATGCCGTTGTTAGTTTCACCGGGTTGTCTTTCAAGGATTGTTCCAGTCCTCAATCCCTGAGGAATTTTTGAGTGTAAATCTTCTGGAACCGTAATCAAAACTATCTGCCACACATCGCGGGGCTCTAGATTGTAAACTAATGCTTGGAGCATTAGTTTGTCCCAGTAACTCTGGAACGGGCCGCGGTGGGGCATGATGCCGATAACTTCACGATGCTTCAAAGTTTCTTCACAAGACAATGCTCTGGTAATGGTGGTTACACCATTGTTCGCATCTGTAACCATTTTGACGACTGAAACATTGACGGATTTACTCGGAATTGTCTGTTTTAAGACGAGTTTTCATCTGGTTTCGTTTGTCTTGTTTCGAGTGAGAGGTGTACCGGATCAGTGACGGATAGAGCGGCTTTCTGCTGTTGCGAGAACTGCGGAGGTTGTAGGAATCTCATTGTCGGTGTCAACCTGAGTTACAGGGCACCCGGTGATGAGGGTAATATCCTCATCTTCACTGTCGTCTTGATTATAATTCTCTACATTTTTTGAGCTAATAACAGCCTCTTTTATAGCCGCAACTGGAAAACCGGCATCGTCACAGTAGTCTTCCAGCTGAGAAGTGTAGCGTTTGTCTAGTTTTAGCTTTTGTTTTAGCAGTTTAATTTCCGCCTCCAATGTTTTACTTTGTCGTGCCCAGTTTATTTTTTCATAATGAAATGCATCGATTTGTGCGCGTAGTTTTTTCATTTCTTCGGAGCGTAATGTTTCTAAATCTCTGGTGTTCTCTAAAGTGCGGCGTCCTTCTGCTATGGTTTTTGAGTTGTTACACCGGAGTAAATAAACGATCGCGATAGAGAGGTCGAGGAATTTGCTTTTAGATTGTAATGCGACTCCCTTTGTGGAATACCAGTGAAGAATTTCACTGTTATCCCATCTTAAATCTACGCCGAGATCGCTCAGACGAACTAACGTTTCGTATAAACGCGAACCAGCCATGTCCATGATTTACTCATCCATGCCTACACTTGAACATCCCTGTCCCAGTGAATTGTGAGATGAAACTTTGCCCCCCATCGGATTTCTCCGATCTAACAATGGATATGTCGATCCGTTCTATTTTATGTGTCTATATGTGATGTGCGTTCAAACTTTCCCTCGATTCTTTTTGTACTTGCAACAGAAGCTGTAGGTAGTAACACAGGGATTCAAACCTCATTGCTTAACGTGCCGGAATTGACTTCTCTCGCCTTCCTGCTTAATGCGATCGCGAGATCACGTCGGGGTCACCAAACTGTAAGGGAGGAAATATCTAGGCACACAAATAATAATATCTCCCCAACACGTATTCCGTCGTTCCGGTATTTAAGATGAGGATTTCAAAGTAAAGTGCATAATAATTAATTTAATCTGACTCCATTAAATAATAATAACTTTACTTTTATATATAGGTTGAGAGAAAGACTTGATTACTAATTAAGAATATAGACTCAATATAATTGAATTCTAGTGATTCTGACATTAGTCTTCAGTTCAGGGATGGCTTACATACATTAACAAAACTATTCAGTTTATTTATTTAACATGGAAAAATAGCCTGATGTCTGGGTTGGAGTATTCAGAGGTTATTGAACATGATACCCAATCTTATCTGTCCAACTAAGAGGTTATGGGTTTGAATAATGTCCAGTGAAACTTACCATATAACTAAGGTCATTGGGATTCTGATTAATCCCTATCTTAGTTCAGTGATGGCAGATATAGACAAATCATTCAGTGACCTTCTTAACATAGAAGAACAGCCCAGACATCTAGGTTGAGATATTTAGAGGTTTATATAATCTAACTCAATAGTAGAAAAACATGATACTCAATCTTTTCTATTCAACTCAGAGGTAAAGAGTACAAGCATTACTTGGATAAATTTACCATATAACTGAAGACTAAATCAACATTCAATGTCAGATAATTCTCCACATAGAACAAAAGTCTCAACAAGTTGATATTGAAGGGAAATGGATAACATACCAGTTTATTGCGACGTCCAGAGTAAAAATGCAACAAAAATGTAACAGACCGGTTGTGTGAAAATGATGGCACGCAGACCAAGAAGAGGGAACAGGAGCAGCCAAAAAGACCCCCTCAGATTCTTGTTCCTTCTCTTAAATATCCTCCCAGAACAGAGACACTTCTACAATGCATATTTAAAAGATTCAAATCAAAAATATTCTTCCTACTTGGGGACCTTTCGGTCATCAAGGGTCATTTTCCACAGCAACAATAGATCACCAAGACCTTCGCACCTCTCGCACTGAGACCCACAACATTTCCAAAGGAAGACAGAGACAGTCCCAAAATGCAATCATACAAATTCGAGGGGTAGCAATAGATGAGATGGGTGTAACGGGTGTAACCCAGTGGTCACACCCGTCTGGGAAAAATTTCTTTTATTACACCCGTCTGGGAAAAACTTCTCTAGTAACACCCGTCTGGAAAAACCTCAATCGTTAAAGGAAAACATTCCTGGATGTGGATTTGACTGTCTTACAAGTTCCAGCTGCCCGAAAGCTGCTGACCAGAATACCCCTAACGGACACTCAGGATTTCACGGCCACGTATGCTAAACGGCCTCCCAGAGGCCTTAGGTCAAATCTGCGACGGCCCGATCGAGCGAACGTCCCTGACGCCCCAATCCGTGCACTCTACATAAACTTCCCAGGATATCCTCAAATGCATACACATTCAGTGTGCATCCTACACAAACTTCCAAGGGAAACCACAATATTCCCCCCGAGGTATCTAAACCTTCACACAACGGTGAACTCCCTAGGAGACCTCAAAACAAAAAAAAAAACAATTCAGTCAACAGCGAACGTCCTAATGAACTTCAAATTTCAGAATAAAATTTAGACGAAGGGTCCCACAACATCAACACAAACATATACACCCCCACACAAATGATCTTTATACGGTGTGGACAGACAGCAGTCACCCAAAGGCTTAATTGAACAAGCAAGCGCCCCTAAGATATGAGGAACAAAGAACCTCTTTACCTTTAACGGCAAGGAGCAGGAGCCAGCCCAAGGAAGCAGATGGAGACAGCGTCAGCAGCCACAGTACGTCCGGAATCTCGTGTCGCCAAAATGGCCTTGAACATCCTGTTCGTGATGTCAAAATTGTGGTGAATTCTTCAGGTGGCTTCGAGGGATGTAGATGTTGAAGGAGTCTTCGCTGACACTGACTTGGTTGTATAAAAACTGGTTTATTGCAAAGAAGTCAGAAATCAAACAGGCACCTAGAAAGCCTGGGGGATCTCTTTGGCCTGATGTGAGCAACTCCCAAGGATCCTTTGTTCACATCTCTTATACACCCCTGTAATCTGAGATGAAGATACATGGAGTGGGGGAGAATCTATACATTCCTTAGCCGTACCCCAAGTGTCTACCAGCGCAGGAATGTGGTGGCAGTGGTTGAAAAACAGGAAGCCCACTTGACCAGACCCCTTTGCCGAGGCACCATATGGAATCAAATACTGCCTTATATGGAGAGGTTCAGCCCGGTCCTTCTTGGTTCAAATGAGTTTACGGACATGAGTTCAAGCAAGTTAATATACATAGGTTCATACACATAGGTTCAGATACTACATATTTCCCCCCTTCGAGACTTCACAACGTCTCGAAACAAAATGAGAATACCCACGCATGATACATGGATAGAAAAGGATATAAGTATAAAACACAAAGTACAAACTTAATGAGGTAGTGGTTACATCAAACATAATAGTGATTATGGGCAACACTTTAAGATTGTAGAGAGTGAGAGCGAAAAACCTATCAGACAGCCGTCTTTCAGTTAAAACCATCAAAATCCTTCTAGATGGGAAAATTCTCTCACGGCCCCTCTGTCCTAGGCGACCACCCTATGGCCCTCCAAATCAATTCCAAATTTTCAAAAACATCCAGGGCTTGGCTGGTCATCCCATCGCACCTACACCGTGGATCTCTCCCTGCCTAACACCCATTTCCCTGTTCTCCAAAACAAAGAAAAAGCTGAGTTCCCATAGCATCTGCCTACTGATAAAATCCCCAAATGGCTTTATCATCAAGAAAAAACATTAATTTTGTGTTGCAATTCAGAGTAAACATTACGCATACATAGTGGCTAATACACAATAGTTTTGTTTGAGTTCTGTTGTTCACAGTCCCCTGATGCAGGATCTTCAGGTGTTTTGCATCCTCATTCAGGGTTCTCCAGTGTTTTTCCAGCTCATTTGTGTCTCTGAGCCGTACCCCAAGTGTAGGGTTAGGGTTAGGGTTAGAACCCAACCCCTAACCCTAACCCTCCTTCCAGTCCCCCCGGCTTTCCCCCACGCCCACCACCGACCAGGGGAAGGAGATTACTAGGATCTCCCCCACACCACCAGAACCCTGGCTGTTCCCCCTCACAGGAATGGTTCCTCCACGAGCCCCAGACCAACCCCACCCTCCCCAACTGGGGAGAACCCTGGCTGCACTCTCAGCCACCCCAGCCCGCCCCACTTCCCCAGAGACGGCCGGCTGACACACGAAGCGACCCGGTAAGGCCGGAACCCACTCCACCCACCATCGCTGAATCACAGCATGTTGTGGAAGAGACCCAGCTCACCGCCGCCCAGCGGACCCGGGAGCCTGTCGTCGTCCTCCGGGCCATGGTACACAGGCCTCAGTCCCCGGCCGACATTCCAGAGGACCTGCAATCGTCAGACCAAGACCAAGAAAGGTTCCTGATGTCCTTCGAGGAGTTCCAGTCGCCCGTCCGACCCCACACCTTCAACACACACACCTGTACACCAAACATAAACTAATCGACTGGGGTCTGAGCATCAACAAGAAATGGGTGATCCTGGGCGACTCCAACGTGGGCTGCTTCCCGTCACACGACATCACCGACCTCCAGGTGGACTGCTTCCCTGAGGGCAACTACAGGCCTATCACGGAGGTACTCATTAAAGCCACGTCACACACCATGGTGGAAAAAGTAATTTTATTTTTCAACCTGGCCTGTAGAAAACAAAAGGTCAAAGAGACAGGGATCAAGCAGCTGCGGGCGTCAGTGCGCACGGCCCAGACCCTCCTCCCGTGCGCCCAGATCTTCATCCCCCTCATCAACCTCCCGGAGGACCTCCCTGCCGGAGAAAGATCCGCACTCATCAGGATAAACAAGTATGTATCTCGCACCTACCCTCGCCAATCGACGACGAGATGTTCGAGACCACCAGCGGCTTCCTGTGGACGAAGGACACGGCCAAGGTCATCTTCACCCACTGGGTCACCTATTTAAACTTCCATGCCCCATAAATCCCTCCAGGCCGGGGCTCACAACCTCCCAGTCAGACCACGCCCCCCTCCCACAACACAAAAACATTGTCATTGTGGCCAAATCATTTTCCCTGACCCCCCCGCAAACCAGTCTTCTCAACCGGGGTCTCACCTTTATCCCATCGGTGGGCACCCGCACGTCCAGGCTAGACCTGGAAATGGACCTCCAGACCTTCCATAGGAGGCTCAAGCTGGCGGCCTACTTCGAGGGCGCGAGGGACAGAGCCCCCCTCCCCCTCCTCCCGCCCTCCCACTGGTTTCCAGCCGAAGCAGCACTCCCCGCTGTGGTCAACCGGCTCATCGACCAGAACCGCAGGGCCTTTAAAAAGTCATTCAGAGTCATTAAAGAACACCACAACCTCACGCCAGAAGAGACCAAAGCCCTGTTTTCACTCAAAAACAACCCCCACATTGTCATCAAACCGGCGGACAAGGGCAGCGCCGTGGTCATCATGGACCGGTCCCAGTACGTCGACGAAGCACTGCGACAACTAAAAAACACCACTTATTACAAACCCCTGGAGGCGCCCATCTTCCCCCAGACCCTCCCCATCATCCAAAACATCCTGACCTCCCTGCTCCAGAAGAAGTTCATCAACAAAAAACAATTCACTTACCTCCTCGGCGACCAGGAACCCAGCATTAGGAAGTTCTACATCCTGCCCAAGATCCACAAAGACCCCTCCACCTGGAATCCTCCCTTCGTCATGCCCCCAGGACGTCTCCACCATTCCTTGAGACTGAGGGTGATACACGCATCCCAATTTCTGTTTAATTGTTAGGTATTTGGTTATGATTTCCATTACCTTATTCACAAAATGCACTCCATTATCAGAGCTGATTTTGTCAGGAATTCCAAACCTTGGCATCACCTACCTGCTCAGGAATTCTTCTCCATGCGCAATCTTAATCAAAGTATGAAGGAGAGATAAAGGAGCTACAAAATGGTCTTTTGGGCTAAGCCATAGCCCGTTGTGTGGAGGATCCAGTGTTTGATATGCTCCCCTTTTCATCCACATATTTTTTTGATAAACACAGGCTGCTTCCTGTGCTTGTATCAATGAATCCACATCTGTGTAAGGAGAAAGTTCCTGTGCCAAAACTGGAGCCACCATCTGTGATGAAGTAGGATTTGCATTAGTGTCATCCCCTCCAATACCCATTGCTCTTTGCTTAGCAAGTTCATCCGCAAAATTGTTCCCCTGTGCTATTACGGAGTTTGCTTTTTGATGTGCAGGACATTTAATTATTGCAAGTGCGGCTGGTTTCTGCATAGCATTTAACAGACTTGCAATAGCCGGTCCATGAGTGATAGCTGTGCCATCTGCCTTCTGAAAACCTTTGTTTCAAAATGTTACCGAAAACATGACATACACCATAAGCGTATGCAGAATCGGTGTAGATGTTTGCTGCCTGCTAACTCGCAAGCTGCCGTTAGTGCCTTTAGCTCAGCTAATTGTGCAGAGCATGGCTGATCAAGTTTTCCCCACTTGGCCTGAGAAAAAAGTTTTTCCATCATCATTTAATCTTACAATTCCAAACCCCGCATGCGTTCCCTTGTCATCCCTGAAACATGATTCATCCACAAATAGTAAATTGCGCGTTTATTGGTTCATTATGTAGATCTTTTCGTGTCTTCAAAAATGCGTCCGTCACTTCTGTACAATCATGCGGTTCCCCCTCACATGGTAAGACTATTTTAACAGCTGGATTAAGTGTGGTACATTTTCGTATATCCAATTCAGGTGCTTAGAGAATCACCTCATAGCCTGTCCTAGCATGATTGAGCACAAAGCGATTGCTAGTTAACAAGGCATGTAACTGATGAGATGTATACAAAGTTACGGGATGTCCCATGGTTATAATACAAGCTTTTTGATAGGCAAAAGGTGCAGCTGCCAGACTCTGATAACAGGGTGGTAGGCCTTGCTCCACAGCATCCAATTTAGTGCTATAATAAGCTATAGGTTGTTTGCCTGTTGGTGTAGCTTGCGTTAAAACCGCACATCCATACCCTTGTCGTTCAGCTACATAAAGGAAAAACGGTTTACTATAGTTGGGTGTTCCTAACACCGGTGAGCTCTGCAATTCTCCTTTTAGGGCCAGGAATGCATCCTCTGCCTCTGGTGACCATATCAGTAATGTTGACTCATTATTTTCAACTCTATTTTTTATTAATGTCCGAAGTGGTGCTGTTTTTAAAGCATAATCACAGATCCACTGTCTGCTATAGCCGGTCGTTCCCAGGAAAGAGAGCATTTGGGTCACTGTTTGCGGTTTTGGTGCCTTCATAATTGCTTCTATTTGTGAAGAAGCAATATATCTATTTTCCCCACTGAGTTTCCTCCCCAAATATTCTACTTCCTGTTGACAAAATTGCAGCTTGTCCTTGCTTACCTTATGACCACCCTCTGCCAACATTGTCAATACTGCGATTGAATCGTTTTGGCATTGTTCTTAAGCTGAACTACAGATAAGCAAATCACCCATGTACTGTATCAGTGTGCTATCAATATCCAAATGTTGTAAATCCTGGAGCAGTACTCGATTAAACACCGATGGGCTTTCACAATATCCCATAGGCATTCTTGTATACGTATACTGCTCCCCCTGATAAGTGAAATCAAACAAATACTGTGAGTCTGGGTGAAGTGGAATACTAAAAAATGCAGAACATAAATCAATTACTGTGTACCAGCGTGTTCCTGGAGGAATATTGGACAACAATGTGTGAGGGTCAGGTACCACAGGTATTTCAGCCTTCACCACGGCGTTTACAATCCTTAAATCATGTACAAGCCTGTAACCATTTGAATTTGGTTTTCTTAATGGAAAAATTGGGGAATTACATGGGCTCTGAGTTTTAATCAATACTCCTGCCCCTAGTAACCCCTCAATAGTTGGTTGAGCCCCCGAGATCGCTTCAGCTATGAGTGGATATTGTTTTTTATATGGTAATCTTATCCCCTGTCTTAACGTGATTTTAACAGGTTGTGCCGATTTTACTAAACCTACATTTGTTTTATGTTTAGACCAAAGACACTCAGGTACTTTTTGTAGCAGAGTATGTGACTCAATACTGAGTGTACTAGACATTTGGGTAACTAGCTTTTTTTTTTTTTTATCTAATAAAACCCTTTCTGCTATACCTTGATCTCCCACCGGAAATTCAATTCGGATGAATTGATCATCTTTTGATAGGTTTATCAAGGGGTTGTCCGTTGTTTTCCACTGTTGAACCTGTAGTACTTCTTGTATCATGGGGCCTAATCCTCGAGTTTCATAGCCTTGGTTGACCATTAAAGGCACATGAGGGCTTGCATTTTCAACTTGATACCACTGGGCCACCTTGCGTGGAAGAATCACGGTGGCTGCTGCCCCCTGTGGACCAACGTAGATATGGTCAGTCTCTAAGAGGATTTGTTTTTTTTTTTTTGTTCATCAGGTCGTTCCAACCTTCTTCATAGTCCAAGTCCAACTGACTAGCATCAAATTTCAATGTACAATGAGGTGTCAGAGATTTGATGAGTGAAGGTTCGAATTGTGCCTGAACCCAGGGTTTCCATTGTTTCCATTGATGATACACTGTAGAGTCCTCTTTTAATCTGATCCAATAAACCTCTTGCCGGCAGTCTCTTGAAGTATCTTCTTCCTGAGGCATGGTCAACGCCATTATGCATTGTAAAGTTTAAATTGTTGGTGGCGGGAAATCCACATGAATTCCATCCTGTGTGCACATGATCTTCGCCTTGAGTTCGCACAATATGACCCTCCACATTAAATTGATGGGTGTATCTGTGGAATATAATAATGGTGCATAAACTACCTTTCCTCAATGGTCATAGGCACAGGCTCTGTTAATGGCATTATTTGTTTCATCCCAGAGAAGCCAATAGTCTTTATGGAAGATTGTGATAGCGGGAGGTGAGAGCCTTCTTTCCCAATACAGGAATATGTTGCTCCTGTATCTATCATGAATGTGTTTTTCTTGTCCTGGATCACTACCGGTATGGTAGGTTCCTCTGTGGCAGGCCTCCTCCAGGGATTTTCTGGACAGACCCGTTGAATGTGACCTAGTTGGCCACATCCATAGCATCTGACTAGTTCCGGTGGTATGTATGGGGATTGACCTGGTGGAGCCAGTTGTGCTCTGCCTCTTCCTCCTCTGGTTGGGACTGGTGTTAGTCGTTGAGCTCCTCTTCCTCGTTCCGGCCACAGTTGCACTTGTGGTCTGTATGTAGTCCATTGTTGACTCACATGTCCTCCACCTGATGGCTGGACATCCACCGTCACTTGAAGTGGAGGGAATCCAAGTGTTTGCCCCTCTTGTCTAGCACTGTTGTTTGGAGGCGGGATTGCTGGTCCTTGTACAGCTACTTCCTGTTCATAAAAAGGTACTTCTCTTGAGGGCAACTCTGCTGCTGACACAACAGGTGCCTGGATTTTGCCTTTGTTCTTTTTCTTTTCGGTCAGCTCTTCTAGCTGCAGTTGTGCTAATTTGGTGGATACCAGTTTTTATTGTTCTACAAGCTGTTGTTTTCCTTCCTGTATCTTTCAACATGATGAACAATATGTTCTTCATACAGCTACCATGGCATCTTGGCGAGTCCCACTACAGCATCTAGTCGCTTCTGTACCTCTTGGGGCATGGCCTTTTTTACCATAATTTTAAGAATATTTTCTGTGGCTATATTATCCACTTCCATTTGAATAAGCATAAGCATTTAAATGGGCTCTCGTCATCCTTCAAGAGTTCTTCAAGTTTTGAGGCATCCATTTTTTCAGGGAACTGCTTCCTAAGTTCCTTCCAGACATCATTCCTATGAAGGCCGAAAGGAACTGGATCCAGGGCATTTTCTATGCCCAAAGCCGATAATCTTGCTGCTGTGAATATCTCTACTGTGACATGTATTCCTGCCACATGCATCAAGAGAGCCTTTATGTCTCCTAATGCCAGCTTGAAACCTCCTGTGCTTTCTTCCAAAGTCAGGATCCATTTATTTGCACCCTCTGTGAGTTCAAGTAGCCTTCCAGCGAGTCCCACCATGTCCATGAAGGTCCAAGGCACGTACTGATCATGTCATTTCCTGGCCAACAGGGGATAGTGACCTTTGAATGGATTGACATCACTTTCCTCTTCATCGGAGCTTCTTGCATCTGGATAGATTAAATGTTTTGTTTTTTCACATCTTTTCCCCATCATGGCTGCGTAGTTTCATCTGATGTTGTGTATGGTCGCTCCTCGTTCTTTGTTTGTGTAATGGTGTTTTTGGATATGCATTGATTTCTTCATTGGCTTGTAACACCTCTTGGCACACATCGTGAATTAATTCAGTTTGGGAATTCAGTTCTCTATCTAACTTGTGACCGGATATACTTGTTTTTATTAATCTTTCTGATTCGGCCAATAGCTGTATGGTTTGTTCCAGTTTTTTTTTTTTTTTTGTCTTTTTATCTTTTTTTGATATCACTTTTGGGCTTGTTTTTCATCTTCTACTCTTAGTGTGCCGTGTACTAGTCGCTTCAGGAATCCATTTCCTCCGTTGCTGCTGTCGTCACTGGCTCCTCCTTCTCCATCACTGCTCGAACTGCTGTCATTGGAACGGGTGATTCTCCTTTGATCTTTGCCACCTGTTCCTGTTTTGGGAGTGCAAACATGAGTTGGTTGGCCACTACCAATTTTCCTGGTAGTTTCTCCCTTACCATAACCTCCTTTTCTTGCCACCTCTGGTTCGCTTCCATTTTGTTGACTCTTGCTATGTGAGCTGGCAGAATTGGGACATCTTGTTCCGGTTATTTCATCACATGCCTCCATAACTTCTCTGTAGAAGCTTTCTGGTAAGGGTGCTTTTGCTGTTGACTCCCCTTGAATGGTTCTTCTCATCCGTAGTTCTCCAGTAAGTTCTCCATGTAGATTGATCACTTTCTCCTCTTGTGGACTGCTCACGACGTACTGGCCTGTTCTGAATGGATTTTGACTACTTGGGTATGGCGGTACTGGATCAGGTGTGTGACTTGAGACCCCATCATTATTATCATGTCTGTATTATCATATATTATATTGGGTGTTATGCACTATGCTTTTTAATTCTTTTATTGATTGAGCATAGTCGTCGGCTTCTTTTACAAACCAAGATAATACCTCTTTTTCTTTATGCCTTTTCCCCACTCTACTATCAGTATTAATAGACGCCTTATGATGTTTAATATTTGCATACAATTCATCACAGCAGGAGCGATCAAAGGTGCCTTCTACTGGCCATTGTAAACCAGTAGCAGTTCTTTTATCCCATTTTTTCATACATTTCAATATTATTCTTTTATGTTCAGGATGTTTCTTAATTATCAATTCAACCGGATTAGTAATACCTTTATTGAGTTCTTTTTTCCTTAGTATTCCAACCCCAGCCCCCATGTTGATTAACTTTAAATCACCCAAAAATATTTCACTAATTTCTGGTGTATTTTGGCTTTCACGATCCAATTCCTGTGTTTTAATCAAAACAATTATTTTACCCACAGTAATAGCAGTTTTATACCGTTTTGAAGTACCTGTGACCGTTGATTGCTCTGAATCCTGCAATCACTGACCAAGTCAGCCAAACTTCATCCCTCTTCTCATTGGCAAAGACCTCCTTAACAACTTTGAACCTCTGATTGACTTCAAACGGTTCAAACTTTGGGCCCAGGTCCGGCAACCTTTGCCTTTCATCCCTCCTAGAACCACTGACATGCATTATTACATTCTGGAGGCGGATGGTGGGTGCAGTCCCACATCTCTTGCCCCTTCACCACCAACGGTGAAGGACTCGAACAGCTTCAAATTGTCAGAGGCTTTCTTTTCTTTTTTTTTTGTCCGGTCTGGCCATAATGACAAGCAGAAGTGTCTATGATGGCTGACAGATTTTATTGTCAGAGGTAGATCTTGAGAGTGTGAGCCACATGGGTCGTTTCAGGAGCTACCTCTTTAGTGGTTTTATTAGAATATTCTTGGTGACATTCTGGCCATGACCGGACTGAGGGAGGGACAGATAGGGGGGTGAGAGGAAAGTAGAGAGGGGAAATGAGTGTGAGATGGGGGGAGGGGGGGGGGGGTGATGAGAGGGATAGAGAGAGAGGAGTAGAGGAGGCGACTGGCAACAATATACAATTTTTGTGTCAAAACAAAACAAAACAGATCGTACATTTGCATAGCTAATTGTCAGATAGTGGGCTTATTAATAATAATAATAATAATAATAATAAACTTTTATTTGTACAGCGCTAAATCACAACCAATGGCGTCTCAAAGCGCTTTATACAATCAGAGAGAACCAACCGGGCCCCCGGAGCAAGCAAAATGCGACAGTGGCTGGGAAAAACTCCCCTGTGGGAAGAAACCTAGGGCAGAACCAGACTCCAGAGGGCCATCATCTGCCTATGAGTAGTTGGGGTGAAATACAAAAATAGAGGAGAGACAGAGAAAGAGAGAAAGCAGTAGAGTGAGCCAGGGTGGCAGACAGGACAGAGTGAAAAACAGATACACCAACCAGGCATTCACAAAACGGATATAAACACAAAGAATAGGAAAATAATTCAAGGCTGCTGTCCGCGTGGGCTGTAAGTGTCCATGCTTTGGAAGGCAAGAGCCTATCCCGATGGACAAACTGCCGATAGGACAAGTCCAGGTCCTAGGCGTGGTGGTGGGACAAGCGATGACACCAAGACCCCCAGGACAGCACAATCCAGCTCCTGGCGCAGTGGTCATCACCTGCCGGGGACACAGAGACTGCGGCAGTATCATGCATATCGAGCATACTGTACAAAGCATAATGAGAGCTAGTTTGGACAGAGTAGATAGAGTCAAAAGAGTCAAAGATTGATTGGGTGAGGAGAGTGATAGAAGCTCCGCCTGCACAGAGCAACGATCCCTGTAACGGGAGCGAAAGATCTCCCTCCACGGCGTAAGCCTATAGCAGCTTAACTGACAGTGGATGGAATCTAACTATAAGCTTTAAGAAAAGGAAAGTCTTAAGTCTACTCCTAAATAAACTAACTGTCTGCCCCCTCACCGAGGCTGGAAGATGATTCCAAAATAAAGGTGCCAGGAAACTGAAACACCTACCTCCTGACCTAACTCTAGAAATTTTGGGATAACTAAAGACCTGAATCCTCAGAGCGTAGGGCTCTTGGAGGATGATAAAGTTCAATTAGTTCCCTAATATAAGAAGGAGCCTGAGAATGAAGAGCTTTGTAAGTTAAAACTAGAATCTTAAATTCAATTCTAAATTTGACAGGCAGCCAATGCAAGGAAGCTAAGATTGGAGTAATATGCTGCCTCCTTCTAGTTCCGGTTAACAATCGTGCCGCAGAGTTTTGGATTAACTGTAATGTCCTAAGGGATGAATTTGGGCATCCTGCTAGTACCGAGTTACAGTAATCTAGCCTAGATGTAACAAAAGCATGGATTATTTTTTCAGCGTCTTTGAAGGACAAAAAACCTCGAATTTTGGCAATGTTTCTTAAGTGGAAAAAAGCTGACCTCCCCACATTCTGAATATGAGAATCAAAGGTCAGGTCCTGATCAAAAGTGACTCCAAGGTTCCTCACAGTAGAACTGGGTGTAGTACTAAATAGACCACCCTGTCCAACAAAGGCTCTGTCCCTACTCTCTCGCGAACCAAATATAATGACCTCAGTTTTATCGGTATTAAGCAACAAGAAATTCTGTGTCATCCAAGTTCTAACATCACAAAGACAAGATTCCAATTTGGCCAACTGATGAGCCTCATTTGCCTTAAAAGACAAGTACAGCTGTGTGTCATCTGCATAGGAATGGAAACTGATGCCATGCTTTCTGATGATGTCACCAAGAGGTGACATGTAGATGTTGAAGAGGAGTGGTCCAAGTACAGATCCTTGCGGGACACCATGACTAACCCTCCTACGTTCCGATGAATGATTATGAACATGAACAAACTGAAAGCGGTCAGACAAGTATGATCCAAACCAGTCCAAGGCGCGATCCTTGATGCCAATAGCATTTTCTAATCTCCTAAGAAGAATGCTGTGGTCAACTGTATCAAATGCTGCACTGAGATCTAGAAGGACCAGAACAGAGAGAAGACCTCGGTCAGATGCACACAAGAGATCATTACTTACCTTAAGCAATGCAGTTTCAGTGCTATGTCCAACTCTGAAGCCTGACTGAAAAACCTCAAATAGCTTGCTGTCGTTCAAGAAGTCCACAAGCTGCCTAGCAACAACTTTTTCTAAGATCTTAGAAAGAAACGGAAGGTTCGAGATTGGCCTATAATTTGAAAGCACACTCGAGTCCAAATTGGGTTTCTTGATCAGGGGCTTGATTACAGCCACTTTGAAGGCATGAGGGACAAAACCTGTTGATAGAGAATGATTGATAATTCTAAGAATGACACAATGAAGCAATGGGGAAACCTCCTTGAGAAGCCTGGTTGGAATTGGGTCCAAAAGACTCGTGGTCGGCTTAGCAGAGGAGACAAGAGAATCAAGTTCAGAGAGTCCAACTTGCCGAAAACTCCCGAAATAAACACTGGGGTTGCCATGTTGAGAAAGATCTGCCATGTGACCAGTGGAAGACAAAGGAGACAAAGAAGACAAAGAATTCCCAATCTCAGTTCTAATATCTTCTACTTTTTGCTGGAAAAAATTCAAGAAATCGTTGCTTGACAGGCCAATAGGGACGCATGGCTCAACACAATGATGGCTCCTCGTCAGCTTAGCAACTGTACTAAATAAAAACTTTGGATTGTTCTTGTTGGAGTCAATAAGAGCAGAATAGTAGGAAGTTCTACTGATACGCAGGGCCTTTTTATAGGACCTAAAGCAATCCTGCCAAGTCTTGAAGGATGAAGCTGTTTTTGACTTAACGCCAAGTTCTCTCAAGTCTTCGCAAATTTTGTTTTAATTTGCGAGTAGAGAAGTAAACCAAGGGGCTGATTGATCCTGCCTATTCATTCTTACCTTATAAGGGCAAGATCATCCAATGTTGATTTCAGAATACCAGAAAACGATCTGTCAAGGAGTCAAGATCAAGATCAGTCAAGTGGGTGGGGGGAGGCCGGAAGCATGTCCAGAGGTACAAGAGCATCAAGCAGATCAGGAAGCCTCTCTTTAAATTCAGCAACAACAGAGTCCGAAATGTTTCTACTCATTATAGACCTTGCTTGGGGAATGTGATCCGCCACAATAAAGCCGAAAGTGATCAGAAAGTGGTCAGACAAAACGTCATTTCGGGAAAGATTGTCAACTGCTCCACACCAAGTCCAAAAGTGAGCACAAGATCCAAAGTATGACTATGCTTATGAGTGGGTACATTCACAACTTGAAGAAAGCCTAAGGAGTCAAGGATAGATTTGAAATGAGAACTCAGACTGTCACTCTCAATGTCAACATGGATATTAAAATCTCCAATCACTATGATCTTATCCTTAGTCAATGCTAAAGTAGACAAAAACTCTGAAAATTCATCTAAGAAAGAAGAGTATGGACCGGGGGGACGGTAGACAACAATGAATTCAACAGAATCTGCCTGTCTATCAGGTGACAGCAAAATAGACATCGCTAAACTCTCAAATGAACTATAAATAGATTGAGCCTTGAGATTGACTAACAAACTGGAATTATAAATAGCTGCAACGCCACCTCCTCGACCACTATCACGAGCCTGATGAGTATTAATATGACTAGGAGGAGTGGCTTCATTAAGACTAAAACATTCATCTTGACGTAACCATGTCTCTGTGAGGCCAAAAATATCAACATTATGTTCACTAATCAAATCATGAACTAAAACTGCCTTGGAATGTAGAGACCTAATGTTAAGGAGGCCACATTTCACCATTTTGTTTGTGGGAGACCCTGGAGCCACCTCCGACCGGGCCCCCTTATTTCTACAATCTATTTGAATTAGGTTACTATAATCGATTGGAGATTTGCACAGCATAAGAGGTTTGGAGGTGCGAGGGACCGACACAACTTCTATTGGAAAAGACTGGCAGGGCTTCGGGGACTTACTAACGGCTGGGGACGGCAGTGAGAGAAGCCCAGAGTAGCGTGTAGGACTACAACTCTGTTGCCTGGTCTCCACCCTGGAGCATCAGTGAGTGGAAGCTAAAATTTTAACTATATTGCTAGATAAGAGAGCTGCACCTTCCCGGGTGGGATGAATGCCATCCCTCCTAACAAGACCAGGCTTGCCCCAGAAAGGCTTCCAGTTATCTACAAAGCCCACCGAGTTATTGGGACACCACCCTGACAGCCAACGGTGAAAAGATGACATGCGGCTAAACATCTCATCGTTCCTAACATTTGGCAAGGGGCCAGAGAAAACTACTTCGTCCGACATGGTCTGAGCAAATGCGCACACCGAAGCTACGTTTAACTTAGTGACCTCGGACGTTTTCAGGCGTGCATCATTGAAACCACAGTGAATTACAATCCGCCTAAATCTCCGTTTATTCTTAGCCATTAACTTTAAATGCCCTTCAATATCGCCCGCCCTGGCCCCGGGGATGCACTTCACTGTGGCCGATGGCTGTCCTACGTTAACATGCCTCACTATGGACGAGCCGATCACCAGAGTGTCAATCTCAGTCGGCGTGCTGCTGAGTGGGGCAAACTTATTCGAGACATGGACAGAGGGGGCCTGGTGTTGAGAATGGTGGTGGTGCCCGGCAGACTTGTTAAGGCTACGCTTCCTCCTGACAGTCACCCAACCGACCTTTCCCGGCTGCTCGGGAGCCGCGAAGGGAGGGGAACTAGTGGGACCTAGAGACTCCGATGCTACGCTAGCGAATGAACGCTCCGCTCCAGCTAGACTAACCCTACTAGCTACGGGACTACTATGCTCGAAGGAGCGAAGACGTTCCTCAAGCTGGCTAAGTCTCGCCTCAAGCGCTAACATAGCACTACATTTAATACACATCCCTGACTCTGTAATTGAGGACGAGCTAAAGCTAAGCATCTGGCAGTGTGAGCAAGAAAAGACGGGAGGGGAGAGAGGAGGGACAGGGGAGAGGTGAGAGGGAGAAGCCATGGCTTCGACTGTGCTTGTGCAAGCAGATAGAGATAGGTGTATTGAGAAGAGACTAAATAATTTGGAGAACGATCACCTTTTAAGAGAAAACAGTCGAGTGGTTCGCTCAGTCAGAGCTCAAGAGCGGCGTGGCTGGCTGGCCGGCTGTGCTGTCGCCTCCTGTGTGACGCTGTCGCCTCCATTCAAATGATAACCTGATTAATCTAAGGAAAAAAAGAGAGAAAATATATATATATATATATATATATATATATACATGTGCATATCTGCCCATATAAACATACATGCGAATACATACAATGATAATAATAATGATAGCAATGACAATAATGACGACGTTAATAGCAATAATAATATTATTAATAATATACTCATGGATGAATAAGACAATAAGCTATGCAACAGTGTGCAACAGTGTACCCGCGCTTGTGTGTGTGTTTGTATGGATGTGGTGGTGTTTGTATCTGAGTGCGGGATGGGGTGTGTTTAAGTACGTAAATGGATAAAATTAAATAAACAACCTGTGGACCCCCGCCCACCACCGTCAAACCCCCATGTCTCGGGTCGTCGCCGCCCGGCCGCTCCCAAGCGGCGCAGGGGGACCAGCCGGGCAGCGGCCCCAGGATTGGGGGAAGGGGGACCCCGCCGGCAGTGGCAAGGTCCCCATAGGCCCAGCCAGTCACGCACCCCGGGGGCACCGGACTGCACAGGGCCCATCCAGAGTGGGAAAGATGCCGGATCCCGTCCCCACCAGTAGGCCGACCTCACTGTGTGTAAGAGTGTCAGTGTGTATATATGTGCATTTGCTGGTGTGTTGGACTATGGTGCCGTGTGGGGCAACCACACTGCAGCTGAGCAGCACAGCGGCCGCAGTGCACGAACCCCCAGGCCCTGTATGTCTAAAATGCTATTAAAATTGGAGAGGGTCTCGGATGGAGCGGTGGTCGGTCGATATAGACCCTCATCCAAAGCCCTAGTGATAATGTCAGTGGGTCATTGACTGCGTGGGGGCCAGGTCCTCGCCAACAAGGGTGCAGTCCGTGCCCCAAAGCAAGGGTGAGGAAACCGCACCGGGGGGAGGCCCACCGGGGACCCGGTCGCCGCCCACACCGAGCCCCCCGCGGCGCCCGGCCAGAAGGCCGGGCAGCGACCACCCAAGACACAAATCCCCCGAAACAGAAGGAAGAAAGCAAAATAAACAAATAAATAAATACATTTAAAAAAAATAAAAAAAATACACCTATTATGTGACCAGGGGAGACTCCCGGTCAGGGCGCCCTCTAAGCGACATCGGGGCCGGGGAAACCACAAGGATCCAGGAGCCAAAAGGGGCCCACCGCCCAAGGGCCCGGGGCAGCGGCGGCGACCAGGGAGACGGAAGGCGCCAGTCCCCGGACACAGGGATGGACCAGCCCCCCCACCAACAAGGGGGGCCCCCAGCCCAGAGCCAGGGACCGCCGCCCCCCCACCCCGACTGCTGCCCCCCACCCCGTGGCATCACCCAACAACCACCAGGCCCAGCCCCCCGCGTGGCAGACATCCCCCGCCGGGGCACCCAACCCCCGACCCCCCACCAACCCGCAACGCAGCCAAGCCCCCCACGCCCATCCAACCCGCCCCAGACCGCACCCGGCCCATAGCAGCACGACCACGGCTGCCCACATCAACCAGCAGCCTCAGCTATTGATTGATTGCCAGTTAGTTAAAGGATGAAGCAGACACTCCTACCAAGGAGGTGTGGTCTAAGAGTAAGTTCCTATATTGTGCAATGTGCAGGTGTTGTTTTGATTTCCAGTTTATGAGGATTGTTTTCTTAGCAATAGATAAGGAGGTGATCAGCATGCGAGATTCTGACTTATCTGAGGTGATATCAGTGAGGTCCCCTAAGAGACAAAAAAGAGGGAGTGGCTGTGATGGTGTAACCAACCTGTGCTGATAGATCATTGCATACTATGTGCCAGAATTTATTTACTGGTGGGCAATGCCATACAGCGTGTAGGTAATTATCTGGGACATTAACTGTGCAGTGTGAGCAGGTCTGAGAGGCGGTCATGCCCATCTGAAACATCCGCTGTTCAGTGTAGTGTATCCTGTGGAGTACTTTAAATTGTATTAATTGTAGATTAGGTTGTTTTATCAGTGAAAAGGTGTTCAGGCAAATTGTCCTCCAGAAATTAGGGTGAGGCTGGAGAGACAGGTCTCTTTCCCACTTAACAGTTGGGATAGAAATAGTGCGATCTGTATTTGTAAGGATTTTATATATCTTGGAAAGTAGTTTAGGAGGTGAGAAATTAAGGACCGACTGTACAGCCGGAGAGACCTCCATGTGTGTTTGTTCAAGTTTAAGTTTGAATTTTTTCTTAATTATGGACTTAATTTGCATGTATTCTAAATAACAACTACTGTTAAATCCAAACTGTGTCACAAGCTCTTGAAATGGCCTAAAATTATTATTCTCTCTTATGTGTTTTACATGAGTTATACCTTCATCTGCCCAATGTGTGAAGTTAAGTACTTTTTTGTTTTGCAGTATATCAGGATTGTTCCAGATGGGCATACGACCACACGGGAGAAGGGAAGAGCCTGTGATTTTCAGAAATTCCGTCCAAGCCGTCAGAGAGTGACTTATATTAACACTTTTCATGCAACTGTGGTGCTTTGGTGTGCTGATAAATGGCAAGTCTGCTAACTGAATATCACCACAATATGCTTGTTCTATGACATGCCAGGATACATCATGTGGGCTAGGGTTGAACCACTTATGAATATACTTTATTCTGTTGGCAATATAGTAGTAATAAAAGTTTGGCAAATCTAGTCCCCCAGCATCTTTCGCTTTTTGAAGCGTCTTCAGACTGATATGGGGTGGTTTGTTTTTCCATAGAAACATTGTGACGTTTGAGTTCAGGGTTTTAAACCACTGAGCAGGCGGTTGATATGGAATCATTGAAAAAAGGTAGTTTAACTTAGGTAAAACCATCATTTTGACTGTCGCAACTTTCTCTAAAAGATATATGGGTACGTTTCTCCATCGAATTAGATCGTTTTCTATTTTCTTTAATAGCGGGATGAAATTGAGTTGTATTAAGTCTGATAGGTTGGGAGAGAAGCTGATACCTAAATATCGTCTGTTACCGGCTTGCAGAGGTGCTAGAGAGGTTCGTTTAAATTTAAATTAAGCGGAAGCACTGTGGATTTTGCCCAATTTATTGAATAATCCGAGATACAAGAGAAATTGTCAATAAGGGTGATAACTTCAGCAAGTGAGGATTGTGTATTTCGAAGAAATAATAATACGTCATCGGCATAAAGGCTTATTTTATGATCAGATGTTGAAATTTGGACTCCTTTGATATTCTCATTTTGCCAAATTGCAGCTGCCAGAGGTTCAATAAACATTGCAAATAGTGAAGGGGAGAGAGGGCAGTCCTGTCTGGTGCCTCGTTGCAGATTAAACCTTTGAGAGATCTGGCTGTTCGTTCTATCTGAGGCGCACGGAGAGCTATATAATGTTCGTATCCAGGATATAAATGAATTCCCGAAACCAAATTTTTGTAGCGTTGCAAATAAGAAGTTCCAATTGACCCTGTCAAATGCTTTTTCTGCATCTAGCGAAACAATTGTTGTTTGTAGGTTATTGGCGTTAGTGTAATCTATCAGATTGATAAATCTACGTACATTGGAAGTTGAGTCTCTACCTTTAATAAACCCTGTTTGGTCAGGATGGATTATATATGGAGTAAATTTTTCTAGTCGTCTAGCTATTGCTTTACAGATAATTTTAAGATCAGTATTGATCAACGATATTGGTCGGTAGCTAGTTGGGAGCGATGGGTCTTTGTCAGGTTTGAGTATGAGGCTAATGTTAGCAGAATTCATGTTTGAAGAGAGAAGTCCAGTATTTAGGATCTCTCTAGCCATTCTATAATAGGTAGGGCCAACAGTTGGCCAAAGTGCCTTATAAAATTCAACTGGGAAGCCATCAGGTCCTGGGGCCTTATTTAATGGCATTTGTGCCAAGGCTTCTTCAAACTCCGCCTGAGTGAGGTCTGCGTCCATTGTAGTAGCCTGTTCCTGATTTAATTTAGGTAGCACAATACTATTAAGAAAATTATCTATAGAGGCTTCTGAAGGGTTATTATCGGAGGAATATGATTTTTTGTAGAAATCTCTGAAGCATTGGTTAATTTCGTCTGGATTATGGGTTAGTTTGCCATCCAGGTTTTTGATGGAGGAGATTGTTGCTCTTTCTCTGTTTGACTTTAGTTGGTTCGCTAAGAATTTACTAGAGTTATTATTGCATTCAAAATTTTCAAGGCGTAATCTTTGCATTTGGAACTTGATTTTTTTTATCTGTCAGTTTAGCTAATTCCGTTTTTAGTTTACATAACTCTTTCCACACGTCTTCTTCCTGTTGGATGGCATATGAAGATTCTAAAGTTTTAATATTATTGATTAATTCACACTCCAAAGCTAGTTCCTTTTTTTTCCTGTGGCATGAGTAAGATATTATTTTGCCCCGCATTACTGCTTTAGCTGTTTCCCAGAGAACATGTACAGGAGTTTCTTGCAAGTCATTAATTTCTAGGAATATTGTCCACTCCCTATTAAAGTATTTTATAAAATCTGGGTCTATGAGTAATGACGTATTCAGCCTCCAATTCCAGATCGGTGCTCTAGGTGCCTTTGTAGAGATGCAGATAGAGGCAGGTGCATGATCACTAATAGTGATGGAGTGGATCTGGGCTTCCCGGATGTCTGCCAAGAGTGAATTGCTGGTAATAAAGTAGTCCAAGCGTGAGTATGAGTGGTGAACAGAAGAGAAAAAGGTGTACTCTCTGTGAGTTGGGTGGTTTGAACGCCAAGGGTCTGATAAACCAAAATCACTCATATACTGTTTTAATGTGTCTGCAGCTAATGAGTGTCGTTGGCTAGCTGAGGTGTTGGATCTGTCAATATCAGAGTCTAATACTAGGTTGAAATCACCCCCTACTATGAGTGTTGCGTTTACATGTGCAGAGAGTGACAAGAAGAAGGCATGATAGAAAGAGGGATCATCCACATTTGGGCCATAAATACTAGCAATACAGTAATCTTTATTGTCAATGTTAGTGTTAATTATTGTATATCTTCCATTAGGTTCAGATATTGTACTATTTATAATGAAATTAAGACTCTTATTGAACAGGATAGCAACACCTCTCTGTTTCGAGTTATAACTCGCCGAGTAGATGTTTGGGAAATCGGTCGATTTTAGATTTTGTGCTGTAGTGTTTGTTGAGTGAGTTTCCTGTAGTAGGGCAATGTCGGCTTCAAGAAAATTCAAATGGTTGAGAATTTTTAATTTTTTATCCCTGGTACCTATACCCCGCACATTCCAAGTGACAAACTTAAGGGAGGACATGTTTGCTATATAGACCTAGAGAGGTGTGCGTGTGCGTGCGTGCGTGCGTGCGTGTGTGTGCGCGCGCGTATGAGCGCGTACACCTGCATATGTAAACAAACAACGTTGCGATCTGTCATGGTGAACATTGTTACCAGAGAGAGAAGTGAGGAAAAGACATAAGTGCAGCTCGAGGGGAGAGATATTAAGGGGGGGAGAATCAGTTCGATGCAGTGAAATCGTTATTAAACTGAAATGGCGCTTACGTGTTTATGATTGACAGCTATATTGGCATAAGCTGCATTAATATGATATTACCTGTTGTCTTTGAAGCCTGTGGAGAAGAGGGTTAGTACAGCCACGGAGTTGACTCGCGATCGCGATATAGTTGACCATTAACGAAGAGCTTGTCTACTGCGACAACCGCTCTAGAGCCTTCATCGAGGAACCTTTTTCAGATCGGGAAGAGGATTCTTCGCCGATCCAGAATCTCCCTTGGGAATTGGTCGTTCACTCCAAAGTCGGTTCCGCGAAGTTCCCGTCCTCGGCTCTTTACCAGCACTTTTTGCTTAAAGTGTTCAAATTTTACCACAATGGGTCTCGGCCAGCGGCTGTCAGGTTTCTTCCCTCCAAGACGATGTACCCGGTGGAAGGTGATGGTCTTGACGGTCTCCATAGGAAGCTTCATGTTCTTCGTAAGGAAGTCCGCAACCGTCCTCTCCGGGTCTTCCTCCGCCTTTTCGGGGATCCCTGAGACCACCAGGTTGTCCCTCATGCTGCGTGCCTGGAGGTCTAAGACTGTTTCTTTTAGATATTTATTGTCTTTACTGAGTTGGCTCATTCCCTCGGTGAGAGATTTAACCGACCCTCGCAGCTCCTTGTTTTCTGCGGCTAGGGAGACAACCTGTTGCTGGCTGAATTCCAGCGACTCGCGCATCGCCTGTTATTCTTGGTGGAGTATTTCCATTAGGTTTAATCTGGCATCAACGCTGGTGAGCCTGTTTGTTTTTTCTTTTAACTGCTCACAAGCTTCAAATTTGAGTTTCAGAACAGGAGCATGTTAACATTTTTTGCTTTAAGTCTGTTTCTCTTAACACTTAGCAACTCCCCTGCCTTTGAAAAGAGTCTTTGTGACGAAACACTGCTTGCAACAGTCAGGTGTATCTTGGCCAGGTTGCTGAGCATTGGAAGTGACTGCTGGTTTTTCTTCCACCAACCCAAAGGATCCTCTTTCCTGGCCATCACTTTATCCTCCATGTGTCAGCGCATTTGGATGTATGCGTCAGTGTTGACTGTGCGATTTCCCTCTAAAGCCCAAACCTGCATGTCAAAGTCCTGCCATAACCTTGACGTTGAAGGAGTAGGAGAAGCTTGCAACACTGAGAAGGTTGATACACTGACAGAGAGGTTATTGGAAACTGGGGCATCACTGGCATGCTTTTCTGTGTGGTGTTCTTTCTGCATCTCTGCATTGTCTAAAAAGACCACATTTTTGAATGTAGGGTCTAATAAAGTGCTGGCTGCCAGAATAGAGTTCTGCTCTCTGCTTGGAAAACGCCACCTGCAATTCTCTGCAAGGTGTGACGCCAGTATATTAGCGTTCGGCCCAGCAGACGCACTTGCTCTTTGGAGCAGAGACAGCAGAGGTATAACTTTAGAAAGTGTGACATTTTTATCTGCGGACACTTCTCTCGTGACCTCTTCAAATGGCTTGAGGGCTTCAATAGCCTGGCTAATAGAATCCCAGTCTTCCTCACTAAGACAGAGGTTGGCTTTACCAAGGAGGCAAAGTGCTGTCTGAGCAGCTTGTTGCTGTTCAGACAGCACTTTGCCTCTCCAACATTTGAAAGACACTGTTCCATCTTGTCTCAACTGACTGCTTCAATTTCTTTTCTTTCAGTCTCAATGCATCTTTTTGTTTTTGAAGCATTTGTGTTTTTTATGGAGCTATGGTGGAAATATACACAACACTCACAACAGCACTACACTTTTCAATTACTGACATCAAACATTGGTCAGACTTCATTGAGTCTTTCACTACGAGATTTAATCAGGGAGCGTAACATGGAATATGTTTCCACATGTTGGTCCTGACAGCTTTGACCATGTTGGGTGCAATATCGGCAACAACTGCATGTATTTTATTGTTTATGCCCCAGTCCTCCACAATCTGTGTTAGTACATTAGAAATGTTGTCACCAGTGTGATCCTCTACAACATTGACAGTGTCCAGGGTGTAAGCCTGGATTTCCCACTCCTCATCTATACAGTGTGCTGTCACTGTCAAAAAGGCTTGAGTTGCCCGGGAGGTCCACATGTCAGTGGTTAAGACCACACTAGAAGCTGTGTATAAAATTCTTGAACTGCTGTTTTCACCTCAGTATACAAATGTGGTATTTGTATTGTCATCAGGGTCTTCCATCCAGGTAGATAGCGTGGCTCAAGCACCTTCATAAACTTGATGAAGCCCGGATCCTCCACAATTGAGATGGGCTGCATGTCAGTAACTATCATCTTAGATAGGCTTCTTGTGATGTCCTGTGCTCTTTGGGAATCATCTGAAAAAGATTTGAATTTCTAAATATACATACATATTTTTCAACAAAGTAAAGAATAGTAATCTACACAGATGTTATCAACAATTGGTCTAATAAGGTCAAAGCTGAAGCCACAAGTTATGCAGACAGCATTGTCTTCTTGGTAAGAAAAACCCTATATTTGAGTGAAGAATAGGATTCATTACCATTCATTGTATTCATTTTAGTGAATCTATGATTCAAATGAAAACAGTAACAGTAACATTATGACGGGAAAAGTATTTGAAAAGCACTTTCTTACTACCTGTACCCACCTGGGTATTTGCTTTGTCCAAGAAAGCTCTCCTGCAACGTCTTTTGACGAACTAGAGTAGAAGGAGAGGAATCCTGGACCTGCAGCTGCTTGGTTTCAGCTTCCTACAAATCAAGAGGGGTTGCGTGTCGCTCCTCTAAACAGGTCCAAGCCTAGCGAAATCCACTAGCCTAACTTTACAAACCTTATTTACTGTTGGGTGCGTGCTCTTCAAATGTGAAAACGGGTTGCTCGTGTTGCTCCTGTCCGACACTCTTTTGTCGCACAAATGGCATCGCACAACGTTTTTGTCCACTGGTGAGAAATATGATAACACGACGCTACGTTTCCTTTTAACGCTTAACCAATCAGACTCTCCTCCGGCCGCCGCCATTTCTCTGCTCTTCCATGCACGGCTGCAGTGGGCTTTGGCGTGTCCAATAGTCAGAAGTAAGCTGCCGCGGTTGTGGTTAAAAAACAAAATCAAAAAATGTCTACGCATGTCGATATTTTCTTAAAACGATCGATACGATGTTTTACTCTGATTAGCGATGGATATATCGATAACGATATCGATATGCACATCACTATCCACCATGGAACAACCTTCTTTCTTTGCCCAACTCCCTTTAACTTAATAGCTTTCTTTGCAGCTTTTAAAATAGCTGCACAAATATATTAATTTAACCCAGGGGTGTCCAAACTTTTCTCACTGAGGGCCACATACATAAAAATATAGAAGCGGCTGGGCCACTTGCTAGAAATTAGCTATATAACCTGAACGTTAGTGTATTAAATAGTCAATTATTCTGCTGAGTATCAGCTGCGCTGGGTGTGTAAACCGGGCCATCCAGCTGCGGTGCTGATCCGACGCCACTCATGCCAAAGATCCGGACAAATGTCACTCAATCAAGGAGCAAATCTGCATCAGATGAGATCAGCTGACTTTGCGTGTGCAGTGTGTACGCTGTGCACAGCGGTGTGCACTCTACTCTGTGTGTTAACAAGAAAAACGCAGATAAGAAAGTGGTGCGCAAAAGCAGGGTAGTGACAGAATTAATGCGCATTATTGATATTTGTCGCATGTGTACCTGCACATGCATGCTTATTAACACACGGGTACTGTCGAATATATTTTTTACTCACCTTAAGTGGGAACGACATTGCACTCAGTGGGAGCAGCTCCCCCTGGTGTTAAAACTAAGAAGTGCAAAACACTCAGGCAAAAGTTGAAGTGCGGGCCATATTCTATTCTATTTATAACATTTCTTGCGGGTCAATTAAAAATGGACCGCCGTATTTTGGACACCCCTGATTTAAGCTCTCAATATCAAGACTTGGATCAATTTGTCCAATGTCTTTATGACTAATGTGCCTAAATTTCTCCCACTCAGCACAACTAAATGACCGCCCCTGTGCTCTCCCTGTATCTTGGTGTTGTAGATTCAATCCCACTTCAATCATTATTGGATAATGGTCACTTCCTATAGAGGTTTCCTTTATCACGTCCCAAGAACATATAGCTGCCAGTGAATGTGATACTAGCGTGAGGTTTAACGCTGATTCTGTCCCTGTTCTAACATCAACTCTTGTCCCTCTTCCGCCATTAAGACACAGCAGATTTTTAGTCTCCATTAATTCTTCTACCACCGCTCCATTACTATCATTCTTACTGTCCCATAAGGTGCTATGTGCATTCAAATCCCCACAACATATAACTTTCCCCTCTATAGAATCTGCCAGTTCATCCATGGCTTCTGACCACCTACTGTTAGCTGGATTATAAAAATGAACTATTTTGATATTTGCCTCTTTTGCCCAAATTTCAACGACTATACATTCCATTTCCCTTCCTTTCCCCACCACGATGTATTGTGTATCTTGCTTGATAAACATTATACACCCACCACCATTTCCCTCTCCTCAATCTCTACAGACACTATCATAACCTTTAATGGTCAAATCCAATACTGCTTTCAGCCATGTTTCTTGAAGGCACAAGATGTCTGGTGCTTTCTTAAAGTCTCTAAACCTTTTAGCTCTTGACCATTTGCTCTTAGACTTCTAGCGTTCTATTGTAATATAACCAGTCTGTCTTTTCATTTTCTCCCCCTGCTTTCTTGTCAGCCTCCAGTTTTCTACTAATATCTTCCCAGGATACCTCCCTCATTCCCAAATACTTTTCAGCCCCGTTCACGATTATTCTTATCTTCTCTGTTTTGTGTTTGACTTGATCAGTACAGTTTATTATGTAGGCCATCAACCAAAGCAGTTGTTCAACCTCTAATGCCTCGTCCCCTTCTTGTCTTACATTCTGTTTAACCTTAATCATTTTCTCTCTTCCTCTTTGCTCATTGACTCTCTTCACTGCCTCTGCATAGCTTAAGTTGCTCGCTGTTTTTATTGGAGTTGCTTTTACTGCCTTCTGTCTATAGCGTCGCAACCACCATATGTCACCCTATGTTGTCCTCCACAATTGCAACATTTATCTTGCGCTCCCTCTTCACATTCTTCCAACCTATGATTTCCTCCACATTTGGGACATCTCTGTTTCCCTTTGCAAACTGCAGCTATGTGTCCATGTCTTTGACATTTGCAGCATCTAAGTGGTGGTGGAATATAAGACCTAATTGGGAAGCTCATACACCCTGTTTGAACTCTCTCTGGGAGAATGGACCCTGGAGATTCCAGAAGGACTGCCATGCTATCTTGTCTTTGCCCATGAACTGTTCTTTGCAGTCTCCGGACTGAATTTACCTCTCCTTCACTCAGACTCCTTTTTAGTTTCTCCAAGTCTTCATCTACTGGAACCCTGGTTATGACTCCCCTTACACCCATTTCTCCCGCTAATACCTTTCCTTCATCCACCACCTTCTTGCATATACTTTCCACCTGCCTGGCTTTATTTCTCTGCTAAAACGGTTTACATATTACCAATAAATTTTAAAGATTTTCGCCATTTCCACTTCACCAAGTTTCTTTCTTAGTTCTCTCGTCAGCGCTATAGGACTTAGTTTGATATGTTCATCCTCTTTCCTGAAGCTCAGAATAATTTGAAACTCTCCCTCCGAAACATTTTTGTGTGTTACTCTATTACCTTCATCTGAACTACTCTCTTTCAACCTGCTAGTGTGCTTCTTTCTTTTAATGTTCGGATTTGTACTCAGACTCCTTCCCTGCTGTGATCGCTGTGATTTTCCACTGACATGACAGGTCCCATTCATTTCCTAACTCTATCTCACGCTCCCCTTCATCCTCATCTCCCTGATTTGCCATCCTGATCCACTCACCAAAAAACACTTCAAAAAAGCTTGATTCAAAAACCTCAACTCCTATCAAACTCCGTCGACCCTCCATGACATTTCCTGTGTCCCAGGAGCCCCAGGGTGAAGCCTTCCCGACGGTAAGTCTTTAAATTGTGCCGGTTTCCTAAAGTTTGCCCTTTACTCTCAACTCCCGCACCGGCAAACTGAGGAAGTGAGGCTCAGCAGCGACCAAGAGTCTGACCAATCACAACGCAGTGGGCTGGGCGGGAGGCGGACACGGAGGAGGCTGGGGGTGGAGTGAAGCAAAACAGTTTTCACAGGATGCGGGAAATACGAGGAATCGATGCAGCGAGATACACAGATCTACAAAGCTTTCAGTGCTGGGAATCGTGTGTTGCTGCTCTGGAGGAGACAGAAATAAAATACAAAGGCCCGAAAATGGGTCACCTTTAATGCCAATGGACAATGAAGCAAAGCAAAGTTGCAACCAAATCAGTGTCTTTGAAGCCCCACCAGGGTGTTTAGCTCTTAGAACCATCCAGAACCACCAGGGTGTTTAGCTCTTAGAACCATCCAGAACCACCCAGAACCACCAGGGTGTTTAGCTCTTTATTGAAATGACTCTGAAAACAACGAACCAAACAAGAACCACAACGAAAAACTAAACCTGAACGAAAGTCAAAGAACTAAATCCACTAGTTTCAGGTTGGGGACGGGGGCGGGGTCTCGCACTCCAAGAGCCAATGAGAAGGCTTTCCCGACACTGGAATGGTGGATCATCCTACGCTGTATACAGATGATAAATATGGATGTGGTGTGGGCTTCACTGCTGCTAAAGAAATAAAACAACAAGAAATAAAAGAACAACATGAAGAAGCAAAAACTATGATTGTTGCTGAGGTGAGACACCTGAGTGAAATGATAGAAGTGTTTGTGAAGATGCCACATTTCACAGCACATTGAAGCTACTAACATAGATCTACATACATACATATCAATCTACCTAAACATGAAAACAGAAGCAGGTGGAGATTGATATTGGTCAAGAAAAAAGGTGCATTACACATTTATGTACTTATATGGGTACGTATACAAATATATATTTATTAGTGGTGGGACTTGATTAAAGAAAATAATCTAATTAATTATGGTCTTTGTAATTTGTCAAACCTCTGACCTTTGACCTCTGGTCAGTTCACTCCAGATTATTCTGTCACAACCTTTTTTTTTTTTTTTTTTTTTTTTAAATAATCAACAAATGTTTTGTTTCATTCATGGCTAAAAAAAAGTTTTGACTTCAATTGACTTCAGAAGCTGCACTATGAGTAAATTAGTTGATTTTAGACAAGTATCTGTACAGCAGTAGAGAATGTGAATCATTTTATTACATCTGATTGTCCACTCTACTTGGTTGTATTCAGCGCTCTGACGTTCTTGTTAGCTCCGTTAGCTCGTACTAGCTGCTAGGTGTCATTCAGGTGCTACTGGAGGCTGGAATCACTGCACTGGAATGCAAACTGGTTGTGGCTCCGTTCGCACAGAGCAGCTCTCTCCTCACACCGTGGGCCGCCCAGTAACAAGAGCTCAATGCTCTGTATATGGTCCATACACTGTAGCATTGACAATAAAGCTAGCGTGAAGCTTCAACCTGGAGTTGCTTGGTCAGATCAGCTGATGAGAATGAAGCCTGTGGAAAGTCCTGCTGGGGGAACAACACCATGAAAGTGACTTTGCTTCCAGTCGGGGTCAGTCTCTGATTAGTGTCCAGTCATTGGAGTGTTTGAAGGCTCCACTCCCAACAGTGATCAGATGGTGAGAGGATCTCACCCACAAAGGTTTTTCATGACTTTTAGATGGGAAGTGAGATTGTGGTGTCCAGAGAGGAGGACAGCAGTCAGTCATGGTTGACCTCCAGTGCTCATGCAGTGGTTCACTGGAAGGCCAAGAACAATCCAAGAGTCCATATGTGGCACTGCGAGGTCCACCAGTGGCTTCTGGGACGTCTCTCCTAGTAACCACAGCAGCTTGTAGGGAGAAGCAGTCCGCCAGCCACCAGGCTCCCCTGGGGTCAAAGGTCGTGACACGCCCACACACACTGTGCAACACTGTGTTAGAGTGTCCACTTGGAGCACGACTGGTGTGTGTGTTTGTGTGTGTGTGTAGCTTGAATGTGGAGGAGGGGCAGAGCCTCAGTTTGTCACTCATCTCCAGTAGTTGTAGTTCTGTCAGCCACCACCAGATGGAGCGCTCCTCTTCACTCTCCTCCTCATCCTCCCTCACCACCACCTGTAGAGAGAAGAAGAGACAGCAGGAGTCAGGACTCACGGTCCTTGAACGCATCATCACAGAGATGTTGACTGTTGATGGAGATGATGGAGTGACTGGTGAGAAGAAGCAGACTCTCAGTCACATGTCAAGTGTGGAACATATGAAGGTCATGTGACCATGGAGTGTTGGACTGATACTGAGGCTTGATGAAGATGAACTGATCAATAATTGAGTGGTGAACTGAGAGAAGAAGCAGTTTGGCAGCAGATGTTGGATGAATGAGGAGCAGCTGGACGTCACCATCCTCCTCTCCCACTGTGACTGGGAACACTGGACCTCTGCTGTGGGATCAATTGGCTTTGGTGCTGGAACCATCATCCACTGGTTCCAAACCAGTACTGACCTCACACTCTCCAGTTGATAGTCTCTGCTGTGGACAAGATCCATCAGTGGCTTCACTGATGAATCCTCCAGGTGGTTCCCTCTCAGGTCCAGGTGTCTGAGGTGGGAGTGGTTGGACCTCAGAGCTGAGAGCAGCCAATCACAGCTGAGCTCTGACAAACTGCAGTCCCTCAACCTGAATTGAGAAGAAATGATGGAGAGTTTATGATGATGGAGAGTTTTTCCAGGGTGTCACTCTGAAAACCAAAGTGAAATGTCGACTTCAGAATCTGACACGACAGAAAAAGAGAGGGAGGGAGAGAGGGTGAGTGAATGAGCGCTGCAATCTGAAATCTGACCACTAGATGGCAGGATTGTACAAACTGTGTCTTTAAACTCAGTTTCACTCATTTCAAACACAAAGCAGTGACTGCAAATTGAATTTCCATCACAGGTGAAGTGAAAATCATGACAACAATAACAAGAGTGATAGAAGTTGTAGAGTGAAGAGGGTGAACTGACCCCAGAGTCTCCAGTTTACAGTCTGGACTCTGCAGAAAACCACTCAGCTCCTTCACTGCTGAATCCTGCAGCTGGTTGTGACTCAGGTCCAGGTGTCTGAGGTGGGAGGGGTTGGACTTCAGAGCTGAGAGCACCCAATCACAGATAAGCCCTGACAACCAGCAGTAACTCAACCTGAATAAAGAATACGTGATGGTGTGAGTGGAGTTTTCAACACTATCTGAAATGAAACAATATTAATGTCTATAACACTGTAATGTCCATTAAACCAAACAGAAGCACAACAATAATACTGAAATAATGAATCATAACAAGAAAATATTTTGTGTCAACTTCTTTAGTCATGTGACCACTAATCAGCTGTTAAAAATGTTGGAATTCATTTATTCATCTTGCCTCAAAGCTTCAGTGTGTAAAATCAGTCCAGATTTATTGCTGAAAGCTTCATATATGTAGTAATCCAGGAAGAAACACACTGAGACCGAGGCAGGTTGACAGTTTACTCCAAATTGGAGAGCACACCACACATACACTTCAAGATGGCTCATCCAACCACCAGGTTCAAACAATGGGTTCACCTATATATATGCTGTTTCTCAATTCAGGGTCGGCACCCTTCAAACGGAGTGTCCTCCGTCTGAAGGAAGCGTTCTTCGAGGACCCAGCCTCGAAGGACGGACCAAACCCCACCTCCCCATAACCACACGGGACGGTCTAGCCTTCGGCGTATTTCCTCGTTGCGCCACCGCCATTCCCTCCGGCTGGCCAACCCCGGAAGTGACGTTTTTATAGCATCAAGCTAACCATTGGTTCGCCATCTAAAGATGCCATTGGATGATCAAATAAGTAAAATCCTACATTAAAAACTGGATACTTCATGTGAAACTTCAATACTTAAATTTATACGTTGTGTCTTTGCCAGTACATGCCGCTAATTTCAGCTGACTTTCCAGGATCCTACGATGCTTTGCAACAGCACGCAAAGCATCATGGGATACATAAGTACGCGAAGGATAGTCGCGGTGCATCCTTGGAATCGGCAAAAACGAGGACGCATTCCGAGTACGCATTTTGAGCGTCCTAAGGACCCTTGGGAATTGGGACAAGCCTTCGCGCAGTGTTATGACGCAACTTCCTTTCAAAATGCGTACTTCAAGGATGCAGACCCTGAATTGAGACACAGCAATAGTGTGTGTATGGGAGAAGGCTTCCACCTAGTGGGCAGGTGAGAACATTACTTATAAAAGTGCTTACATGGAATATCACAATATACAACCATCAATATAGTTTGAAGTCTTTGATTAGTAGAAAGTCCTCTGGTTTTCCTGCCATTAGAACGGTTCTTTATATAAACATACGGAAGGTCAAAGGTCGTGGCCATCTTGTTTGTAGGCGGCTGGTTGGGAAGATCAGTTTGAAAGACAGTTTCATGTTGATGGTTGGAGCCTCTAATAAAGCAAATGCTGAGAACAAATGGTTATTAAGTGACTGAAATGCAATGGAATCTTTTTCTGCATCTTGCTCATCAATACTGAACTGACTGAGATGATAGAACCTGCATTGACACTGGACCTTCTGCTGAGTCCAACTGGATCTATCTACAGTATCTAACTGCTCATACAGGTGGCTAATGCTAGCACTAGCTGGCCACTACTGGTGGCCAAATTTGTGGAAAACTCATGCTAACACTGGACTGTCTGCTGTGACTATGACTGATTGTGATGCTATTAGATGGTTGTAATATTTGTATTGGCGGAACTTTATCATTATACAGAGAACTAGACACCTTTGCTGTCAACCACATGCTTTATGATGCTGGAAGGCCAGCGTAGTTCACTGGCAAGAAGGGGAGAGGGAGGGAGGGCCAGCGAGTAAGCACTGCAATCTGAAATCTAACCACTAGATGGCAGGATTTTACAAACTGTACCTTTAAACCCAGTTTCACTCATTTCAAACACAAACCAGTGACTGCAAATTGAATTTCCAACAGCAGTGAAGTGAAAATCATGACAACAATAACAAGAGTGATAGAAGTTGTAGAGTGAAGAGGGTGAACTGACCTCAGAGTCTCCAGTTTACAGTCTGGACTCTGCAGAAAACCACTCAGCACCTTCACTCCTGAATCCTGCAGCTGGTTCCCACTCAGGTCCAGGTGTCTGAGGTGGGAGGGGTTGGACTTCAGAGCTGAGAGCAGCCAATCACAGCTGAGCTCTGACAACCCGCAGTACTTCAACCTGAATAGAGAATAAATGATGGAGAGTTTATAATGATGGAGAGTTTTTCCAGGGTGTCATCACTCTGAAAATCAAAGTGAAATGTCGACTTCAGAATCTGACACTACAGAATAAAATGGGAGAGGGAGGGCGAGCGAACGAGTGCTGCACTGTGGAGTCCATTACTGGCTCTTGATGATTTTGCTGTCTGGGCCCCCTTGCACCAAAGTAGGATTCCGTAATTCAAGATGAGTCAGAGTTCAACCAATCCACAACACGTGTGTCCAGGCTTCATGGGTTGCACTAAAAGCCATCCAGGATGAGAAGACACGGATTCATCAAGCCAGGTGAAAGCTATCCTGGATCAGTGCGCACACGCGGCTTCCTTCCATTGACCCCCGTTATGGAGCTGGGATTCACGGATTGGCCATCTTTGACCTCCTCATAAGCCTCCATGAGGATTTGCACCTGGGATGGGGATTCAGACTCTCTAACTTTCAAAGCTCAATAAAATGTGGGCTGGCGCAGACGGCCTGGGCGGGCTTGGAACCCCCAGACTCCCAGGTCATAGTCATGCGCACCAAGCATTCAACCATAGGGATCTTCCCTTGGCCAAGCAGCCAGGGCGCATGATCAATTGGAGGCATAGTGACAGGACCGTCCACTGTCACAACAACAACCTCATGTTACTCTTTGATGTGTCTTCATGTTTCTATGGGATGTGTATTTTTATATAGGATGCATAGCAAAGTAGAAGTCATGTTAGAAATGATCCAATGATTGCAACATGATCTCAACTCATTTCTCTATCATCATTGAAATGAAATGATTCCAAAGCTTGAAATAATGACAGTGGGTGGAGGTGAATGTGATAACAATGTGCAGTGTTGAGTGGAAGAAGCACTGCTTTCCACTGGTGGTGACTGTTGACTGAGACAAGGATGAAATAGATCCTGGAACTCAGCCTGGTCTGGAGCAGCTCACTCCACACAATAAATCTCCATGGTAACTTCTACCAGAACATATCTCACTTCCACCTATCCCACTGTTGTGCAACCAGATCACACATCAATTGATCCAGGATAACCAAGATATCCCGGCTAAATCCCTCAGCCTAGTTTCCTGCAACAGGGCCCAGTCAAGTGAAAATCATGACAACAATAACAAGAGTGATAGAAGTTGTAGAGTGAAGAGGGTGAACTGACCTCAGAGTCTCCAGTTTACAGTCTGGACTCTGCAGAAAACCACTCAGCTCCTTCACTGATGAATCCTGCAGCTGGTTCCAACTCAGGTCCAGGTCTCTGAGGTGGGAGGAGTTGGACTTCAGAGCTGAGAGCAGCCAATCACAGCTGATCTTTGACAACAAGCAGATCTCCATCCTGAATAAAGAATAAATGATGGAGAGTTTATAAGAATCTGCAACTAAAGATAAAGAGAGGGAGGGAGAGAGGGTGAGTGAATGAGTGCTGCAATCTGGAATCTGACCACTCGATGGCAGGATTTTACACACTGTCAGCTAGAGTTGAGCCACACGGCAGTCTTGACAGCTGCAGTCAGGAGAGGAGCAGAGGAGACCCTCAGAGAGGAGACTCTCACCACTCCCAGAAAATGTCATATTAAACAACACTATGTTTATGAAAACAATACTGGGTAGATTGCTGTAAATATATTTAATATAATTAAAAATATATTCAAATAATATAAAAAAAATACCTAAAACATACTTGGGGTGTTGTTTTACTCTCTTTTTTTCTCTCCCTAGACGTTATTCCTCTGCTACAGCATCCATTGCAATCAAGTGCAAATTGTTAATAATGCAAATTAGACAATGGCCTCATTTGGTGACTTCTAGCGACTTAAAGGACAGCCAATAGCGACTTTCCTAACTGAGGAGTTGGCAACACTGATGCAGACTGCAGAGTGCTCAAAGAACACAAACAAAGTAAAACAAAGAAAACAAGTTGTTGTTATTTCTACCTTATTATTACCATGCCATGATTTTACTGGTCCGGCCCACTTGGGAATAGATTTTCCTCGATGTAGCCCGCAAACTAAAATGAGTTTGACAACCCTGCTTTAGACCCAGTTTCACTCATTGCAAACACAAACCAGTCTCTGCAAATTGAATTTCCAACAGCAGTGAAGTGAGAATGATGACAACAATAACAAGAGTGATAGAAGTTGTAGAGTGAAGAGGGTGAACTGACCTCAGAGTCTCCAGTTTACAGTCTGGACTCTGCAGAAAACCACTCAGCTCCTTCACTCCTGAATCCTTCAGCTGGTTGTCACACAGGTCCAGGTGTCTGAGGTGGGAGGGGTTGGACTTCAGAGCTGAGAGCAGCCAATCACAGCTGAGCTCTGACAAACTGCAGCCCCTCAACCTGAATAAAGAATAAATATTTGATTTATTCCATGGTGTAAATGTCATATTAAGAGTAATTTCTCCCTGTTGATGATTCAGATGTGCAGCTGTTCAGATCACTGAGTCATTCCCTCAAACGAGTCAGTGTGCCAGTGTGTTGTCAACAAAATAACAACAGCAGTGTGTCATCTTCTGCTCAGTCATATGACCTTCATCAACAATCAACAACTTCCATTGAGCTCCAAAGTGACTGGAGACATTTGCCACACTTTCTTCCACCATCCAAAGTCTTTTATGGCTGCAGATTGTTGACATGAAAATATCAACAACATCCACTTTCTAGATGAGTCTTTAATATCTGCTTCAAAGTCTTCACACTGAGCAGCGTTACACACCAGTTGTCATCTGCTCACACACACTGTCCACCAGTAGAAAGCAGGAACTGACCTGAGAACTTCCAGTCTGCAGTTTGGACTCTGCAGTCCAGCACAGAGCAGCTTCACTCCAGGATCCTTCAGGAAGTTGAGACTCAGGTCCAGCAGTGTGAGGTCGGAGGGGCTGGACTGCAGAGCTGAAGACACCACTGCACACTGAAGCTCTGAGAGTTCATGACCATATCTGCAATGAAGGAGAGCAAAGTGAGAAGTTTCTGCTTCCATCTTCATCACCATCATCATCATCATTATCATCATGAATGATTGAATCGTTGATTTTCGTTGACAGTGTAAATTCAATCAATCTTGTGCAATCAACTGACAACAATGAAAAAGAAGCTTCCAAAACAAATGTGCACATTATAAAGACTCACAACAACAAAAACAGAACAACTGTGTGAAGGAAAAAGCAGCAGGCTGAAGCCCAAGCTGATTCTTGCCTCTCCTATACAGTCCATAAGATTAGCTGGAATAATTAGTCAGACAAAATCAAAAAGGAAAAAAAGAGAAACGCAACTCAACAAAATATGCTTGACATTATTCTTCATCATTGACTCACAATTCAATCATTTATCCTCATCATCATCAAGTATTTTGCCCTTCAAGATTTTTTCAACTCAACAAAGAACCACACATTTTCAAATGGTCACTGATCCCCTTCTAAAATGGAACTCCCAAAAAAGAAAGACATCTATATTTAACAATGGTTCTCACCTTCCATCATTCAAAGACACTCAACCCTCTGAACATGGATTGATTTTCTCTCACTTTAAAAAACTTAGAATACTGAGCACAAGATTTTCATTCTTTCCTGGAAATAGTATTTCTAATGTTTTCAAGTCCACTATATCTATGAATTGGAAGATCTTTGACTCGATCAATCATTTATTTGTGCTTTAGGGAACTTTATCATTCTGACAACTCTTTTCTGTAGTTTAATTACAGGGTCAATAGATTTGTTCTGCATGTAGTTCACCAAACCTCAACACAATATAACAAATATGGCATTATAAGTGAGAACTACAATATTCAAAGACATTTCTTCTTCAACAGGTTCCTCATTTTATACATAATACCCATTGATTTAGATCATTTCCGTTGAATATATTCTATATGTGGCTTCCAGATAAATTTATGATCCTCAATGACTCCCAAAATGTAGTTTCATGTACTCCTTCAATTTCAAATCCATTTAAAACTAATACTGATAATTTTCCCAAATACCTGCAAAGACCATCAATGTATTTTTATGTCAATTTCATGACAGCTTATTGCTATCAAACCATTCTTTGAACACCATCAGCTCCTTTTCTACTGTTTTCAACAACACCTTCATGTCAGGTCCTGAACACAACAAGTTGGTGTCATCCGCAAAAGAAATCAAATTCAACTTCTTCCATTCAGTATGAATATCATGAAGATAAAGTCTAAATACCTTGGGTCCCATAATGGAACCCTGTGGAAGCCCACAGGTGACTTTTCTAAACAGTGACACAGTATTATTCAACTTGTTATTGAAATAACTTCTTATCCGGTGTAGCGGAACACCTCTAATTCCATAAGGCTCCAATTTCTGCAGAAGCAGAGAATGATTCATTGTGTCAAATGCTTTCCATAAATCCACAAAGACACCTACAGCATATTGTTTGTTGTCTATGGCTGGAACTCTATTTTCTACTAATTCCATCACCGCTAAAGCTGTTGATGGGTAACTGCTAAACCCATATTGATGGTCACTTCATAACTCATACTGCTCCATATAATCATGCAGTCTATTGACAAACAACTTTTCTAGTATTTTGGGAAACTGAGGAAGCAATGACACAGGTCTATCATTTGATATGATGTCTTTATCACCATTGTTGTAGATTGGAACCACCTCAGCCATTTTCATCTCATCAGGAAAAATCCCTCTTTGAAACCATCAATTCCACATATAGGTCAATGGTTTGATGACAGAATCTATGACTTACTTTATTAGAGACATATCTATATTATGATCATGGAAAGATTTTTTATTCTTCAACTTTCAAACCACTTCTAGTACATCGCTCTCACAAATCCCAGCCAGGAACATTGAATTATTAGTGTTGAAAGCAAAATCATACTTGCTGTCTACTTGTCCTTGCTAAATTAGGGCCCACATGAAGAAAAAATCATTCCACTCATTAGCAATTTGCTCTGCATTTTCAAGAAGTAAATTCTCGTTTTTTACAAAACATGGAGGAAAGTCAGTTTTACTGTGGTGTTTGATCATGCAGTTGAACAAACTCCACGTAGCCTTGATGTATCTTCGTCTGTTTACAACCATCAGTCATAATAATCTATTTTACACAATCTCATAATAGATGACACTGTGTTTTGAGAATTGTACGTGTGATAAATTCCCAACAGAGCCTATTTTTCTTTGTACAAATCATCATCATCATCATCATCATCATCATCATCATCATCATCAAAATGAAGGATGTGATGTGTTTGTGTGTTCACTGTGTTGATTGTGTTGATTGACTGTCTGCATGAATCCTTCACACAAAGCTCCTCATTCTGCCACTGTCACATCTTCATCTCCATCCTGGATTCCAGTGGAGCAGCTTCACTCCACTCACCATCCAACACAAAGCAGCTGAGTTAGCCCTGTGTTGACAGTCTCCTGCTAAAAGTCATCAGTCAGTGTTTCCCTCATTGTTTTCTTGGAGACCTGCAGCCAAAAGTGGACCTGCTGATGTTGATCCACCTTGTGACTGGAGGAGCTGCTGATATAGCAGGGTGGCTAACACCCAGAGCATACACACACACACACACACACACACACACACACACACACACACACACACACACACACACACACACACACAGTGTTTACGTACCTTCCTAAACGTATCACAGCCTTCCTGCAGTTCCTCACAGCTGGAATCAGTCTCAATCTTCCCTCATCTGATGTCTTGTACTTCTCCGGATCCAACTCCTCCAGAACCTCCTCTGACATCTGCAGCATGTAGGCCAGAGCTGAACAATGGATGGCTGAGAGTTTCTTCTCTGATCTGTTCTCTGACTGCAGGAACTCTTGGACCTCCTGATGCACTGACTGATCCTTCACCTCCAGCAGACAGTGGAAGATGTTGATGCTTCTGTCAGGAGAAACATCACCAGTGTTCATCTCCTTCAGGTTGTTGATGACCTTCTGTGAGTTTCCTGGATGGTTGTCAGTGAGACCCAACAGGCCTCCTAAGAATCTCTGGTTGAATTCCAGACTGAGTCCATGGAGAAAGCGAACAAACAAGTCCAGGTGACCGTTTGGACTCTGCAGGGATTTCTCCATCATCCTCTTCAGGAACTCATCCAGAGATTCTCCAGATTGAACATCTTCTGGAATCTTCCTGTTGGTGTGACAGTGGAAGCTGAAGACTGCAGCCAGAAACTCCTGGACGCTCAGATGAACGAAGCAGTAGACGGTTTTGTGGAAGATCACACTCTCTCTTCTGAAGATCTCTGTACAAACTCCTGAGTTAACAGAGGCGTCAGTTACACTGAGACCACACTTCTCCAGGTCTTCACTGTAGAACATGATGTTTCCACTCTCCAGATGTTCAAATGCCAGCTGGCCCAGCTTCAGAAGAAGCTCCCTGTCAGCCTCCGTCAGGTAAATGTTGTCTTTTTTTTTCTTCTTCTTGGTCTTTCCCCGAAATGAGAACATGTCAGTCCGCATCTTTGACCACTTCACTACCTCTGAACCTCCTCCTGAAATACTCCTCCTTCTGGTCATCGGTGAAGCCTCGTACTTCTGTCAGCCTGTCCACACATGACGGAGGGATCTGATTGGCTGCTGCAGGTCTGGAAGTTATCCACAGCAGAGCCAAGGGAAGCAGATCTCCTCTGATCAGGTTTGTAAGCAGGACGCTGACTGACTTCTTCTGAGTGACGTCAGTCACCACCTGGTTCTTCTCAAAGTCCAGAGCCAGTCTGCTTTCATCCAGGCCGTCCAAGATGAAGAGAAGTTTGCAGACATGCAGCTGCTCTGCTGTGAGCTTCTCTAACGTTGGATGGAAAAGATGGAGCAGCTCCAGAAGACTGTAGTGCTGCTCTTTGACCAAGTTGAGCTCCCTGAATGAGAGAGGAAGCACCAGATGAAGGTCCTGGTTCTCCAGGCCCTGGGCCCAGTCCAGAGTGAACTTCTGCACTGAGAAGGTTTTTCCAACCCCAGCGACACCGTTGGTCAGCACCACTCTGACTCTGAGTCCCTGCTGCTCAGGTGAGGCTTCAAAGATCTGGCTGCACCTGATTGGACGGTCATGGAGGATCTTCTTGGTCTCCAGCTGCCTGACCTCATGCTGTCTGTTGACCTCCTCACTCAGTCCCTCAGTGATGTAGAGCTCAGTGTAGATGCTGTTGAGGAGACTTCCTGCTTCTTCACCTTCAGTCACACGTTCACATCTCCTCTCCAGACTGATCTTATGCTGCTGTAGAAGCTCCTGCAGACCATCAGCCTCTGGAGCTCGCCAGCTGTCGCCAAACAAAAAAAAGTTCAACTTTAAGGCTTAATATCTCCAAAATGATACAGTAATCAATCACATTTACAAATCAAATGTTTCTAAATGTGAACGTGATCGAGTCGGCGCTTCACGTGTCGTCAGCAGGCTTCGGCGTCAGTCGTGGGGCATCGGCGGGTTTCGGGTGGAATGGCAAGGCGTTCGGGAGCGCGCAGATTCAGAAATGGCCGAGTAAAGTGCGTTTTTCCCACGCCTACACAGATTGGAGAGAACGGATCTGACGGCACGGCGATCGAACCTCGTGATGCTTCATTCACTGCCACGTCTACACCGTTATTCACACAGGAGCTTATTTTTATATACCTTTATTCATATACGCCTTGGCTTTCATGTTAAACCAGAGACGCAGTGGCGCAGCGGTTACAATGCCAGTCTATGACCCATGACTGTCGAGAGTTCGAGTCTCAGCACCGGCAACCTTTATTTATTTATTTTTATTTTTTTCAAAAAAATGTTTTGGAAGTGTGCTTATATTGTGTGTGTGTGTGTGTGTGTGTGTGTGTGTGTGTGTGTGTGTGTGTGCTCGCAACAAGCGAGTCCCATTAGACATAGACAATCGTTTCAGGTTTGTTTTTCAGGAACGAACCATTTCATCTCATTTAGGGTACATGATTATTCAATGGGGATATGTAAGTTTTATTGTCAAAAACAAGTGAAAACAAATATTTCATGATCGTAACAATATATTTTTGTGTGTATATAAATATTTATTCATTTATGTATTGAGTGTATTTAAATATTTCTTGGGTCACTTGCAAGTGATCGTCTTGGAATCGCCCAGGCTTTACTCCCTGCACTGTGACAACAAGTATTCTAGAAGTGTTGCAAGGTAAGTGCGTCACACATTTATTAATGGTTTTACAAACCATAAGGAAAATAACTACTTTCACAAAACATGTCACGTTGTGTTTACTTGTAAACTTGGTCTTTTCGAGGTTGGAAATGCTGTTTTGAAAGTGGCATAATATATTTGAAACACCGTCTACAATGCAGTTAAGCTAATGAACATTTTCGCTTCAAACTTTATTTTTCTCATCCAAAACTTTGCTTTGCATTTTCGGAGTAACTGTTGCCAACTATGTTATGTTTGTGTCGATGTTTCATACTCTGTGTATTAAAGTCATGGTTGAGCGCATTCCCTATCCAGTTCTTAATGTATTACGTTATCGCTACTGCGTTGCGCCGACCATAAAGCGACTACAAGTGTTAGTTGACTGGGGGAGGGTGAACGTACAGTTTGCTAAGAAGTCTCTGGTTGAGGGGGAAGGGAGGTTGTTGGGCAAAGTGCGTCTCCAGCGGGTTTTTTTTTTGTTTTTGTTTTTGTCTTTTAGTTGCCAAATACGGCACAAAGTCATATTTTACGAAATAGTCAGGAACCCGAACAACGAAACGGTCGCAAAAGGTGGCATCATAATAAATACAATACATCATATAATATGTATTAACCACATTCACACAGATGGCAAGTCCAGCAAGATTTCCGTGCGTTGACGATTCGGATGTGAAGTCGGTCAGAGCCGATCTACAACTTTTAACTGTGAGTTTATGTCCAAATATGTTATTCATCACAACCAAGCATTCATTTTCATAATTTTAGTTTTTCTGTTTTCCAGTACTCTTGCCAAGATCAAAATATGACCCACAAAGAGTTGTATAAATTAGCAACGGAGGCTTGTGGGAAGGCAGTTTCTCTACTTTGCAGAGAGGTCCGCAGAAGAGCTGCAGCGGAGCAGAAAGTAAAATTCCTTACCAAGGAATTGGCCAAATTGCGCCAAGAAACGCAAGACAAGATAGAGCAAGAAGCTGTGATCAAACTTTTTGATGGTAAGATGTAATTTATACATTTTTTTTATTGTAGTGCATAATTGTCACAATGCAATTACAAGTTATTAGTTAAGTCTAGTAGGGTTGTGAATTTTTGTGTGTTTTACAACTCAGTTTAATATCATTATTTGGTACACAATTCAATTAGAAATCACTCCTTTATTAAAAAAACATGTTTTCTCAATTGGAATACACATTTTTAATCATTTACAACTATATAATTTATATTGTGACAGAGTTACAACAGTATCTATCCCAGTTTCCTATTATGAATGCTTGAATGAATTTTGGTTAATTGCTGTCATAATTGTAAGGTACAATGTTTTCTCAAACAACTGTAATAATGTAAACATAAATGTAAACCAAGACAACATGTTGTCTGATTTATTCATAATTTCATCTAAATCATATTCAAATTGTGTTACATGCTTGTAATTAAATATCACAACAATATATTGTATTTCAACTCACAGTTTGCAGTGAGAAGGAAGAGCTGCAAAGCACAGGTCTATAAATATCACGCCAAGCCACCCTCTCACTCACACTAAGCTTTTGTTAATGCAATGTATACAACTTATGGTAGTTCTCTTCTTCTAAAATCATTTTTTATTATACACCTTTACTTTGACACCAACTCATGTCTGCCTGTGTTTTGCTCTTTAAGTGATTGTTTGAGACACTCATATACCCACATCCAACTCATATAGCCAGTCCACTCTGTGCTTTTTTTGTATGTGTGTGTGTTTGGTGTGTGCGTATGTGCACTGTTTGACAGTATGTGTGTTTGTGTGTATGTTTGTCTTTGTTGATTTCAGCACACAGACTCTGATACAAGATATTAATGAATATAACATACATAAATATGCTCAAGTTTTGTTCCTTTGATCAACTTTTTCTCTAAATGCACAAATCGATTACAGCTTGCACACAATATAGACCAGGCACCAAAATGACAAAATTAGTAACATAGGCATCAAATAAAACCTGTCTACACTTCACTCTGTTACACATTCAATGTGAACCAGGCATAAAGTTGTTTTTGGAAAACTCATTTTCTACTTGTACCCTGCCTTGCCCTAAGACAGCTTGGATAGGCTTCAGCATTGGAATAAGCGGGCATAGAAGATGAATGAATGAATGAATGAATGAATTTTCTACTTCTTCTCCTGCAAATTAGCTGAAAACAAAAGCACAACACACATAGGTCATACATAATACACCCAACGGTCCAGAGAACATGTAGATATTGCATTTAACACAATTGAAATATCAACTAAATTTTTCCCACAATCATATTAATTGTTGACAATTTACGTAACACTAACACATTTAACCTGTAATTTCTCTGTTTGTTCTTTCATTGATATAGGAAATTTCCCTGAAGAATGGCCAGAGAAAGATGCGCCAAGAGACCTTCATGGTAAGATGCATTTGTAAATTCATTATTATGATGTATATTTGACACAATGTATGTGCACTGTACTTAATAATGTGTGTTCATGACATTATTATGGATTTTTTTAAGATATTGTTTCTTATCGTTTCTTCAATGCAGACAACGTGAAAACCGGGGAGACACCCACAAATATTGAATGTGTTGATGGTAAGATGCACATGTATATTTATTGTTACAATGAATATTTGTCTTTAATTAATAGCACTTTAATAATTATTGTTGATTAATGATTCCCTCTAAAAATTTTCCTAAATTATATTCTTTTGTTTGTTTAAGAAGATAATGTGACCACAGCACCACCACCAAGTGACTTGACAATGAACAAATGTCATGATGGTAAGATAAAATTTAATATATATATATATATATATATATATATATATATATATATATATATATATATATATATATATATATAGTGTACATTTGTCACAATGTAACTGCACCTTAACAAAAATATCCTTTCATTTGATCCCAACTAATTTTTCCTCTTTCGACAACAGCAGAATTGCCACCAGATGTGGCATGTCTTGATGGTAATACCTTATTGTTGATTTATTACAACGATTGTCACAATGTTGAGCCTTAAGAATAAAATCTACTCATGTAACCCTAACATATTTTTGCTTATAATTTCTCTCTTTTCTTATATAGACCAATTGCCTACAGCGCCCTAATTCCTCAGTTTCTTAATGGTAAATACAAATGTACATTGAATATTAAGATGAATATTTGTCATCAGTACCTGCACCATATTAATCAATATGTCTTTTTTTAACCCTAACAGATAAATAACACATTTTTGGAGTTTGATCATATGTTCAATTTTGTTAAAAAAAAATAAAAAAATAGGTCATTGTTTTTGTGTTTTAATTCTGTTGCAATATATTTGTATTATAAATTGATGTTAGATTTTTTGTGAAAATAAAAATTGTTCTAAAGTTGCCATTGCATTGTGATTTCAATTTCTTTTTAAAATGGATAGAAAAATGACAACTGATTGTAATATGATTGATATGGCTTCGAGCATATTGGAAGGGAAAGTTCTCTTCTTGTTTGAACCCCCCTCCCTCCAAAAAAAAAAAAATGTTTTCTTTATTTGTTTACTGGCCTTGCCTACACAGTTATTCGACAGTTAATTCAGTTAGGTCATTAGATTCCTCAAGTCCTGAGCTAATTTTTGGATTGCTCTGCAAAATTTTTCATCCAGTGTTGTAGGGCAAAAAAATGTAAAAATATATTAATAACGCGCAAATCAGCGTGCACTTCCGGTGGTGATGGTGGTGGTTGGGGGCTCCCCATTTCACCCAACTTATCTGTAGCAAGGTAACTGCGGTCAGCCCACGCACCCCCTTGGTGATTGTTTTTGTTACTTTTTGTTCTATTGCTTTGTAAAATTCTTTCTCCAATGTTGTCAAACAAACAAACAAGCAAAATACAAATAACTAGCGGCATGAATTTCCACGAGCACTTCCGGTAGTGGGCGGTTCCCATTTCAGCCATCTTATATTCAGCAACGTACCTGCGGTCTGCCCTTTTCTTCCCTTCATGAGGTAAGCGCATGTCGATTCTGCGTGTTTGAACTGATTTTTTTCATGAATAACTTCATTACATTATACTTGTAAATGTATGTGTACAAATGGAAATGTGTTGTTTCATATGAAAACGCTGCTTCATACGTGCCTCAACATATGTGTAATACCGTGTTGAATCGAGCAACACTTGACAAAAGTTTTTGGCTAAGTATTAGCTTGTTGCCTTTGTGAGCCGAGCTCGAGGCTAATTTGTGCCACCAAATTAGATACAATGGTTGTGTTACTATATACTTGTGTCTAAGTTTGTGTACATATGAAATTGGGTTTTCCTCCGATGAAAATGCTGCTTTATACGTGCCTCAACATATTCGTAGTAGCGTGTAGAATCGAGCCACACTAACTTAAGTTATCGTCTCGCTAGTAGCTTGTAGCTCTTTTGTTCGCCGAGCCGACGTTAGCCTATACTACTGTAAGCAAACATGGTGGTTGTTTTTACCTGTTTGGTTTGTGGTAATGGCGGAACGCACTCAGCACATCTGTTGCTATATTATGCATTAGATGCGTCTGAGTTTATGTTTGTGAAGCTTGATCTGTTTACAATGAGGTTGCTATGCTAAGAGCCAAGGTGCTTCTGTTTTTGTGTGATAGAACGATGCCTTTCGAGTCGAAGCCTAGCGCGATGCTAACACGTACTATTCTCAGTGGAATTGTTGTTCTCCACATGAACTCAAACAAATTGATTCTGAAATGTATTGATGTGGACCTGGCAAAAATTACAAAATAATAGGGTTGTCAAAAACATCGATCTATCGATTATTATAAATAATTACGATTAAATTACGATACCACATTGCCAAAGTTTAGATATATTAACACGTCTCCGTGACGAAGCGAAACTGTTGAGGTACAATAGTGCCCCCCTTTTTTCTTAAAATAAAATGAAATGAAATTAAATAGTTGACCTGTTACTATGTCTATATCATCATTAACATTTGATTTAAATATTTAATTGATTATTGATACATTTAACAATTAATGTATTAAGTTTGAATAATTATTTATTTAGTTTAGACACTTTTTTCCTCCTTGCAAACCAGAGCGCATATGTATGAATCACATGTAGTGTCACATGACAAATGTTTTGTTTTGTAATTGTCTGTTATAGTTATTCTATTAACATTTTGCAAGTATTTTCATAATATGTATAAATCACATGGTATAGGTATCTGTCAAATAGATTAGGTGCAACAACTTATTTTAATGTTTCCAAACATCTCAGATGTTATGTGCAATTGATAACTATACATTGTCATGCCATCAACAATGATTATTGTGTTTAAAAAAAAATCTACTTTTTCTGTCTGTTGCAGAAAAGAACCCTTTTACTTTGGCAAAACTTGAACTGACTTTTTGGACTATTTCCATTAACATCACTTGGATCACCCCACTTTTTTTTCGACACTTAGATTCTCCAAACACAACACACTTAATTACTCATACATACACACACACCGGCTGAAAAGGTACAGAAACCCTTCAATGTTTTGATCTTGTATGAGAAAACATTTCTTTTTTCTGTAAACTTGTGTTATCATTGTCTTTCTTTGAAAATGACACAATCTTTCATTTCAATGTTCAGATTCCGAAAACCAAGGCATTCCGTCGCTCTCTGGCCATGAAACGACGCCTGGAGCAAAAACAAGATTGGACAGCCTTGCCACCCAGAAAGGACTTTGAACGTTGTGAGTATTTCATTGTTCATGATTTCATGTTTTGCCTTTGTTGTTATGTTGTATTCCAAATAAATCTTACAAACATGTTCATATTTTTGATTTTTCTTTTTTGTCAATCTACACAGGGCGCGGCACTAGTCAGCAACCTCGGGTGCAAAGATGGCCTGTTTCACTCCTGACTGACAAACAATGCAAACTTGTTCTTAAGGCCCAGCAACCAGACAAGAAGGTAAAGATTGTGATTTTGTCAAGCCACAAATTTCTTTATTTTTCTGTCTTACAAACACAGTTTCTCTTCCTGCAGAGTGTTCTGGTGGTGGGAGACTCACATCTCCGTCCACTTGTGGATGGTTTTGTGTCGATGCCCGAGGGTCCAGTGGCATACAGCTACCTCTCTGTACCTGGTGCTACAGCAACTGAGATCAGGACAGAGGTACTTCATGCTGAAGTGCCTTTCACACCTGATGCAGTCTGTGTTCTCGCCCCGGGCAACAACCTTGAACACGGGCTTGATACAGACTCCGCCCAAGATTTTGCTGCGCTTCTTGCAACTGTTTTGGACCGCTGGCCCAAGGTTTGTTTATGTGCTGTGACAACAACAAATTTGAACACATGAATGTCATCACAACTTTCTTTTATCAATATGAAGTGATTACATGATCCATAGTTCAATAACAGGAATGTTCTTGAATTTATTTTGTATTTTTATGTTTGTTTGTTTGTTTTTTATATATTTTGTAGGTGTTTGTGCTTGACTTTCCACCTCGCCTGACTGTCAAGCCAGAAGTACAAACAGCGCTCCGTCAAGAATATCATCGTGTTGCTGCACGCATGGGTGTGTAAAATATATTTTTTTGTTGTATTTTTTCTCTTCAGTGACACTGTGCTAACAGATATTTCTTTGAATTATGTGATTACATAATTAATTATGTGACATATCTTCCAGGGTTAACATTTGTGTATATGGCCGATCACCTCCCCCTTCGTCAGCTGTACATGTTGTGTTATGATGGTGTAAGTTTTGCCTTCTTAAGCCTTACTTGCTCTTCATTTGATATGACTTGTGTTAACATGTTGTTTTATGTTTAGGTGCACCTCAGTACTGATTTTGGTACACCCGTGCTGGTGGAGCGTCTGCATGCTGCAGTGCTCCGTCAGCTCAAACCCCCTTCACCTAGGCCAGGGGTGTTGGGCCACAAGCAATCATCGCCCAGGGTGTCTCCCAGAGTGGTTGTGACAGGTCCTGTCCACATGCCTTTGTATGGACCTGCTCCTGAATGGACTTTGGTTGGACAGGAGGTTGAGGTAATCTGTTCATCCCTTCTTCTTTTTTTCCAATCGTGTATTTGTCAACAGTGCAACTTTTTATTTTAAAAATCCACACTTATCCTAATTTGACTATTATTTCCTCTGTTCTTTTTTTCTTATAGACATTACCAACAGCTGTTGAGACTACATTCCACACCGACATCCCGTCCAATCCCGTGTGGTTCAGTGAGGCTGTGCTGGACCACATGGACACCATCGTGGACTCATCTGGCAGGGTTTCCCCAGCTGCTAAGGTAACATTCACACAATTATTCATACACTTATCAACACAAGATAAAATATGTACAGGACATGTACAGTTTCATTGGTGTGTTACTTTGTTTTTGAATTCATTTCTTTATGTTCTTCCAGATGTCCAGCCTGAGACGACGATCAGCACGTGTTGCCTCAAAAACCAAAACAAACAAGCGACAGGTTGGTATTTGGGATATGTGTATTTCATTGTGTACATCTTTGTGTTAGGGCAATAAATGCAAATCATTAAACTTTGTATCCTTGTATTTGCAGGTGCCGGCAACACGTTCACCTGTCCACATGACTGAGTCTGCCTCCAGCAATGTCACAGAAGTATTCATTTCCACTTTATCACCTGTGTGTGATTTCCTTTCTGTTTCTCGTTGCATAATTTTACGTTTTTATATTTTCATCAGGTGGAGGCGATGCGGCAGATGACCAGGATCGTGCCGGTGGTTCCTGTGGCTCCCGTGGTTCCCAGCACCAAGCCAGAGGAGGCCAGCACCGTCCACGAGGCAACACAAGAAGATCCACAAAGCTAAGGATGCTTTTCTTTCTTCTTCTGTTGCCTCTGACTGCTCCGCTCGTTCTATGCCTCGCACATGTAACATTTGTGATCCGTCATCAGTTAGTAGTGAAGATGCAGTGGTAGATCATGGCACTGATATTAGATTAGCCAAGGTTCTGCATGGTTCTTTTCATCAAGGAAAAACCGGTCACGGTTTCAAATTCCCAGGTACGCAGTGTATGGCCGTGGCTTTAGTCAGTTTAGCCAAACACACATTGCGCAGCGTGGAGTCTTGGTGTGTGCATGATCTGGATGCAAATTTAATTCAGGGTGATGAAGAATATGCAGTTGTGTATGGCGGGAGTGCAAGTGTTCAGCACTACAAGCATCTTTCTGTTCCAGATTTGCCAAAACAAGTAAAAATATATGGCAAATCCTTGCAATGCATTTCTGGAGACACGGTGTCAGGCCGGGTAGGCCTATTGAAACATAAATTCCTTGAGGACCAGAGGTGGCTTATTTTTCGAGATGGACTGGCGAGAGTGTTAAGTCAGTACAGCACCTCTATTTTGACACTGTCAAAATATTCTTCAGCCATCATCCATGACAATGGCCGCTTTGTGGTGGTTGACAGCCACTCACGTAGTCCTGTTGGCTTGCATGTTGATGATGGTAAAAGTTCAATTCTGCACTTTGCATATTTTGAAGACTTGCACCATTACTTTTGTTGTTTGGCAAACACTCTTCCAGGGTCCAAGGACTTTGAATTGTGTGGTTTTAAAATTTTTGAGGTCCCTCCCAAGAGTCCATCACCACCACCTGCCAGCCATGTATCTGAGTGTGTTGTTTTGGAGAAGTCAGCACCAGCTCATATCAGTGTGCCTGATGATTGTGTTGTTGTAAGTCCAGACCCAGCTGGCAACAGTGACCCACCTCAGAGTAGCAAGACTCATCACTTTGACACGGATAATTCTGACGTACAATTTGTCAGTGCTGTGACCAATGATGAGTTTACTTTCTGTCCTCTTGGTGTTGATGTTTGTGTTGACCTTTGTCGCAATTTCAATATTTATTTGGAATGCACTACTTTTCTCCTCTCTGATTGCAGTGGTTCCCTAGGTGCTCCTTGTACAAATGAGAGTGTTGTGGCTGATGGGAACTGCTTCTTCAGAGCCATCAGTCAGGCTGTGACTGGTTCACAGAAGCACCATCGCAAGATGCGTTTGGCTATCTGTAAAGAGTTGGGGGTAAATGCTGACAAATACAAAAGTATTTTGCGCAGTCAGTATTCCTCTGTTTCTGACTACATTGTGCAGTCCAAAATGAGGTATGTTCATAGTTGGGCCACAGAAGTGGAAATTCAGGTTGCAGCTGATTGTTTAGGATTAGATGTGTACACTTTTATCGATGGTCGTTGGTTGAAATACAGCTCTTGCAAAACACAATTCTCACATTGTATTTATTTAGAGAATGTTGGCAGGAACCATTATGAAAATGGTGTTTGTGTTCATGAACCTGGACAGCACCATTGTTATGGCTTTTGTAAGGTTAACAAGATAACCAGTGACAGAATGACTTTGCGAACAACAAAGCCATTTCCTTCAGATGAAACTGTAGACGTTTCTAATGTTGTTGAGGTTGCAAAAAGAACCAACACCAACAAAGTTAGGACAAGATTATCGCAATCAACATACCTGAGAATGAAGAAAACGGCACATGCAAAACAAGATGGCTCTCTTGCCAAAAAACGGAACCGGACATATAGAACATCTTATTGGGTAAATATACAGATTAGGGATAAAATCAAATCCAGACAACGTAAACACTATCAGCACAATATCCAGTACAATACCAGCCACAAGACAGCCAGTGTCAGAAAGTATCAGCAAGACATTCTGCACAGGCAAAACATTAGGCAAAGCAGTATTTCCAAATATAGTCAGGATGCTCTGCACAGGCAAAAAGTTAGACAAAGCAGTACTTCTAAATATAAGCAAGATGGTCTTCACAGGCAAAGACTTAGACAAAGCAGTATTTCTAAATATAAACAGGACGCTCTTCACAGGGAAAGACTTAGACAAAGCAGTATTTCTAAATATAAGCAGGACGCTCTTCACAGGGAAAGACTTAGACAAAGCAGTATTTCTAAATACAAGCAGGGCGCTCTTCACAGGGAAAGACTTAGACAAAGCAGTATTTCTAAATACAAGCAGGGCGCTCTTCACAGGGAAAGACTTAGACAAAGCAGTATTTCTAAATACAAGCAGGACGCTCTTCACAGGGAAAGAATTAGACAAAGCAGTATTTCTAAATACAAGCAGGACGCTCTTCACAGGGAAATGACAAAAGAGATCAGTCGTCAAAAGTATCGCAACAGTTTAGACCACAAGCAGGGAGTCATTGCTAGAGTTCAGTTGAATCGTCAGCAAAAGAAGGTTCATCTGAAAGACTTTAGTTTTGTCATGGAGGAGTTCAATGACAAGGTTAGAGATGGACCCGAGTTTGTGTGTTCTGTTTGTCTCAGGTTGTTCTTTAAAAATCAAGTCCATGCTTGTGATAGGCAGGTTTATGAAGAAAGTGTCGCAAACAGTTGCATTAGCGAGCAGTACTTGCACACATGCAATGTTGACTGTGTTGCACCATGTCAGTTGCTTTCCTGTAGAGGTCAGCTGTGGATCTGTTACACATGCCACAGGAAGCTCCTTAAAGGTCAGGAACCAGCGGAATGCTGGAATAACAACTTGCAGCTTGATGCCATTCCACCCGAACTGGCATGTTTGAAGAGTTTAGAGCAACATTTGATTGCGCTGCATATACCTTTCATGAAAATGTTGGCGCTGCCGAAAGGGGGGCAGAATGGAGTGCACGGACCGGTGACCTGTGTTCCAGCCAATATTGTTCAGACCACAAACGTGTTGCCACATTCCAGTATGGAAGGGTCTTTGTTGCAGGTGAAGCTGAAGCGCAAGTTGACGTACAAAGGACACTATGAGTATCAGTTTGTGGATACCATGCATGTCAGGCGAGCTTTAGAGTGTTTAGATAGGTTGAACCCATATTACAAGGACATCAAGTTCAACGACACGTGGATTAATTCATTTTGTCGGGAAGAGGTGGAAGACGAGGAGGCAGTTGTTGAAGTGAAGGGAAATGAAGGTGATTAGGGTCAGAAGGAGGATGCAAATGCAGACATGTTAGAAGATGAACAGTTACATGACAGGCAACAGCACTGCATGTTTCAGGACACTTGTCTCATGCCTGTAGATTTAGGTCAGGAGCTTTTGGATCAGCATTTTGACCAGATTTTGAATATTGCGCCTGCTGAAGGCAATAGCCCAGTCAGGGTACTTAGGGATGAGACGAATGAGGCCAAGTATTTTCCGGTGTTGTCTTCACAGGGTAGAGGGACATACCACGACAGTCGACCTCGTGGTTTGACATTGTCATGTTATTTAAATAATAGGATAATGCATGTTGATGGTTTTGTGCGCAACGTGGAGTATATTTTTTCAGGTCAGTACATGTCAGAGATTCAGCAGGTATCGTCGAGTGTGTCGATTACATTGCGCAAAGGCAAAGGTGGTCAGGCTGCACAGAAGGTTAGCGTTGAGACTTTAACAAATGATGCATCTTTAAAGAAATTGTTGCAATTTGATGAGGGTTATAAATTTCTTAGACCTATTAGAGGAACGTCAGCTTTTTGGAGTTCAGCCAAAAGGGACCTGTTGGCTTGCACGCGCCAGTTAGGAATTCCAACATGGTTTTGTTCCTTCTCATCTGCTGATTTGCGCTGGCAAAACCTCCTGACCAGCATCCTGAAGCAGGAAGGCAGAACACAGACGATTGATGATTTGGACTGGGCAGCCAAGTGCGAATTGTTGCGTCGCAATCCAGTCACCGCTGCACACATGTTTGACTACAGATGGTATTGTTTTCTGAACGAGGTGCTCAAGTCTCCTGCCGAACTCATTGGCAAAATCGTTGATCACTTTTATAGAGTCGAGTTTCAGCAGCGCGGTTCTCCTCAGGTTCATTGTTTGTTTTGGATCGAGGGTGCACCCCAACTTAGCAAGAACACCGATGAGGAGATGCGTTTATCGACAAATTTGTAACTTGCGAGACACCCACTGACGATGATGCATTATTGGACATTGTCTCATCGGTACAAACGCATTCCAAACGGCATTCCAAGTCTTGCCGCAAGACTTCAAGGAAAACCCAGTGTTGTTTTAATTTTCCCAGACCACCTTCCCAGCGTACTTTTATTTGTCACGTTAAAGAATGTACTTGCGGAAAATCAAAGTCAAAAGGGACCAAGAGCACCTCAGAATCAGTAACCGATGACATCTGTACGTGCTTCAACACTGACGAGAGTGGGATTAGTAAGGAGAGGGCAGATATTATTTTAGCAGCTGTGAAGCAAGCTGCAATTAATGAAATCCCGTTTGCAAGTGTGGAAGATTTGTTTGGAAGTTTGCACATTGATCAACCCACTTTTGAAATGGCCTTTAGGAGGTTGCAGAATAAATGTGCTGTTGTTCTCAAAAGAGGGGTAAACAATGTTTGGGTTAATCAGTATAGTAACCAGTTGCTGTCGTGCTGGAACGCTAACATGGACCTTAGCTTTGTCACTGACGCCTTCGCTCTGGTGTATTACTTACTCAAGTACATCACCAAATCGGAGAGGGAAATTGGCCTGTTGCTCACAAAGGCACAAAACGAAGAATCCAAACAGGGGAATGCGTCTGCCAAAGAGGCTTTGAAAAAACTTGGCAGCGTATATCTCCACAACCGAGACGTTTGTGCTCAAGAGGCAGTGTATAGGCTAACGAACATGCACCTGAAAGAGTGTTCACGCAGCGTTTTGTTTGTGCCAACGGGGGATAACATAGTTAGGATGAGTTTACCCCTCAGCGTCTTAAAGGAGAAGGCGTCATCACATGGGCTTAAGACAGAAGGCATGTGGATGACTAGCATAGTGGACAGATACAAGAACAGACCAGATGGTGGGGTGTTTGACGACATGTGCATTGCGACATTTACCTCCGAGTATCGTGTCCTGAGCAAACACGAGCATTCTGCAAATAGAATAGCTTTGAAACGGGACATGGCATTTGTTTTGCACAGAACAAGAACTGACTTTGCTGTTGTTCGCTACATGCAGGTCAATTTAAATGCAGATGAAGAGGAGGAGATAGGACGCAAGGAGGAAGCTCATTACATGTCCCTCCTGCAGTTGTTCCTTCCTTACAGAACAGACGCTGAACTCAAACCTGCAGGTTTCGAGTCGTACGCACTATTCTATAGAGAGGGAATGGTATTGTTTAGCGACGGATCCGTGCGCCGTGAAATCCATCGTTGATGCCAACAGAGCCAAATTTGAGGTGGACGCTCCAGAGTTGGAGAAAGCCCAGGAACTCGCGCGCATCTTGGGTGACAACGACGCTTGGGGTGACCTGTGTCCTGAGCAGCAGGTGGAACACTTTGAGAGCATAGCAGAGAGGAGGCAGCAAGAGGAAGAGGACATTGCTGAGGAGCAATTACAGGAAGGGCTTGAAAACATTCCGGATTTGGCTGGCGACAAACCTACCGCCAAATTTGAGAAGAACAGGGCCACAATGACTCACGCTGAAGGTTTGGCATTGATCAGGTCTCTGAATGAGACTCAGCTGGCTGTTTTTTACAGGGTCAGAGATTGGTGCATGCAGAAGGTGATGGGCAAAAACCCTCCACCTATGCATGTGTTTGTGACTGGTGGTGCAGGGACAGGAAAGAGTCACTTGATCAGGGCCATTCAGTATGAGGCAGAGAGGCTGCTGGCAACACTGTGCGATCAACCAGACAACATTTCAGTTTTGTTCACTGCGCCGACAGGAATCGCTGCGTACAATTTGAACGCAGCAACAATTCACCATACATTCTCGATCAGCACGAGGGCTACTTTGCCTTAAACCCCTCTGAGTGAGGACAAACTAAACACCCTCCGTGCCAAATTTAGGGACCTCCAAATTGTGGTCATTGATGAAATCAGCATGGTTGATCACATAGTTTTGGCTCTTGTTCATGGCAGGTTGAGGCAGATCAAACAGACTGGTGACTTCTCACAATTCGGCAACGTGACCGTCATCGCCGTGGAGGACTTTTACCAGTTGCCTCCCGTTAAAGGGACGCCTCTGTACAAGTCTCAGCCTGGTGTTGATCTGTGGTGTCACTTTAGCATTGTCGAGCTGACAAAGATTGTCAGACAGACGGACCCTATTTTTGCCGAACTGCTCAACCGTGTGAGAGTGCGTTCCCGGACGACCCCCATGTTGCCTAGCGACATACAGAATTTGAAGGCGCGTGAGACAGGTGAAGAGACACCAGCGTTGCACATTTTTCCAACCAACAAGCAAGTTCTTGAGCACAATCTGCAACAGCTGAAAGCCTCTTGCCCTGATTTTGTTACCATTCAAGCTCAGGATTATATCGCGACCCAGAAAGGACGCAGGTTGCGTAGATTGGCTGGACATCACGCAAACACAAAGGAAACGTGTTTGCCAGAGAGTTTGTCCTTGGCACCCAACGCACGCGTATTGCTGGTGAACAACCTGGACGTAGAAGACGGTCTGGTAAATGGTGCGTGTGGTACAGTGACGTTCTTGGAGTTTAGGGACAACCTAGCTTTCCCAGCTGCTGTTTATGTTCGTTTTGACGACGCCAGCGTGGGCTCAGAGAGGAGAAAGAAACGTACACATGCAGCAGTAGAATGCAGAGATTCTACTGTCATTGTTCCCGAGGAAGAAAAGGCAACCCCGCGAGGAGGAGTCCGACGACAGTTTTCACTCCGATTGGCTTGGGCCAGTACTGTACACAAGGTACAGGGGTTAACAGTGAACGAGGCAGTGGTTTCATTGAACAGGGTCTTTGCAGCTGGGCAAGCGTACGTAGCCTTAAGCCGCGTTAGAGCATTGTCTGGACTGATCATCCAGGACTTCAAAGAGAAGGCTATTTACTGCAAGGACACCATTAAGGAGAGCATTGCCAGCATGCCTGCGTTTCTGGAAGAGAGACCAAAGGCTAAGGAGGATAAGATCGTCATGTCAGTGTTCATGATGAACATTCAAAACTTGAGCCGCCACCTTTTGGATTTGGTGCCTTGCACACAGCATTTGCAGCCTACCTGTATTGCTGTCACAGAGACGTGGCTCACTGCACATTCTTCATCAGACCGTGTCCAAATTGAAGGCTACTCTTTTCACAGCCGTCCTCGTGGTTCATGTTACACCAGCACTCATCCCAAATTGGTAGAGCTCCAGGGTCTAGAGCATGGTGGCGTTGGACTTTACACTTCACACCAATTGGATGTTGAAGTTCTGCAGACACCCAATCTAAATCTGGAATGTGTGGTGTGTATGTGCCAAAAATATAGCGCCGTCATGGCAGTACTTTATCGCCCACCATGCTATCCAATTTCCCTCTTTAGACAAAAACCTGGAGACCTTACTACAGTGGCTACATCCACTTGGCAGCATAACAATCGTCATGGGCGATTTCAATGAAAACATCCTCAAAGGATCGACAATTGGCAAATTCATGGAGGCAAACGGATTTCACCAAAACGTAACACAGGAAACCACAGAGAAGGGGACACTAATTGACCACATCTATGTTAGGACAACACAGTTTGATGTCGAATGTGCAGTGATTCCCACGTACTTCAGTGATCATGAAGGAATTCTGTGTACTTTGAAACTTCAAAGTGATCAGTGTGAAATCACTGATACAGAGATGTTGTTGGTTGACGACATTGTGGACTTGGAAAGCTGCTTCGAAGATGACTTTGATTAGGTGCGTTTGGCAAAGGAGTCAAACAAGAAGTCCTTGTCTGAATAACCAAATAGAGCTACACGCCTGTCTGCCCAGTGCAAACTGCTGTTGTTGTTGGTATTAGTAATGAATTTTGGGGGTGCTTGTTGTCTCTTGTCTTTTCAAGTGGAACCCGAATTACGCATCATGAGTTCAATAGCGTGATATGAGTTGTAATTTCACAGTGCCATGAGTTTTTTTCCCCGTATGAAAACATGTACATTATAGCAGTTATGTACAGTTTGTGTGCTTTCTTTTCAAGGTGGGCTGGTGAAAGACGCTGTCCAGAAGAACGAAAAAACTGTACAGCTGCCAGGTAATGTCGTCTAAGCCAGTGACATTGAAGAACACCACTTTTTCCCTCCAACAAAAATGGACAGCTTTGGGACAGAAATGCCGTTTCCACCAGCAACATCCAGGAGGCTCACCTCTTGTCCACCTAAATGGACTGCTCATGGACAAAGATGTCATGTCATGCAGCAACATCCTAGAGGGTCACGTCTGGTGTATAAATGGACCTTTGGAGGACATGGATGATATTTCAACCAGCAACATCCAGGAACATCAAGTCCTTCGAGAAATACAAATGAACTGCTTTTGTACATAGACTTTTTAAACTTCCTGATTTTAAACATTTGTAAATATTTGAAAATGTATATACACTTGGTCTGTTTTATATAGTTCATTGACATGTATATAGTTCTTTTCACGTCAACATTTAGATTAGACATTCTTTGTTCAAAATTTCAATGAGTTCACACATTTCTTTATGTTCTATTAAAATGTTATGTGTTCTGCTAATCAATGTCTCAGTTCATCATTTAAAATTTTAACAAATTACTACAATGCAAATGCAATATTGTTTAGTATTCATATTATTTAAAAGTTCTTTTACTTACACTAGTATACTGGTTTATATATCTCTTATGAAAATGCTAACAGTTTCTCAGTCGCAAGTTCAAACACCATCCTAGATAGAAACAAACATCCTGGTCAAATTTACCAAAACTATTTCATTAAATGTGATTGTGATCAAGTCGGCGCTTCACGTGTCGTCAGCAGGCCCAAGGCGTTGGGGAGCGCCGGCGGGTGTCGGGGGCTCGTGACCGGGTGGCAGACATCACAACAGGCGGTGGCCGGGTGGGCTCAGTCCCTTAAATGCTGCTTGCAGCTTTAATTTTTTTTGTTTTTTAAGCTGAACCGAGAACGGAGATTATTATTTTTGTTTTTTTAATTGAACTGGGAACTTTGAATTTCGACTTTGATGACTAGTTGCAATATTTTTCTCTTTTCCTTGAACCAAATCGGATTGAGTTTTTTTTATTGATCTGTAGAACTCAAATTTTAGTTGAACAGTTAATTTAAGGTGGAAAACTTTTCTTTACGTTTGTTCATTCTTGAATGCATTTTGAATCGGAATGGTCCACTGTTATTTTTCTTTTGAATTGAGAGTTTCTTTACTGTGCAGGGAAAGAAATTAGATTTAACTAATAAATAGAAAAAAATAGGAGTCCTAGATAGATCTAACCTAGAAAAGTCAAACAAAACTTAATTTACCTTAAATTAGTTATTAAAATAGCTTAAAAGAGGGAAATAAGCTAAAATATTTTTGTTAATTTGTTTTATTATTTACCTTTTTTTGATAGAACCTGCAATAATTTTTATTTTGCGTATTGTAATTTTTCCATGTTTAATTTCATGTACAGTAAACAGCCGGCCTTTTATATAAAATGAGTGTCCCTGAGTCGTCAATCTTACTCCCACTCCTCCGACCCTAAAACTGGTCCGGTAGCGTATAAAGTGTTGTGACACTTGGGCTACACAAAGGTTTGTGATCGCTTTCAACCTGGATCTCTTTGTCGTACACGTACTGGTGGAATTTTTCACATCCATGATCGCTAGCAACTCTTTTTCTATCTGTGCATATCTCCGTTGACAGTCTGTGAGTGCTCTGGATCCGTATGCCACAGGTCGTCCATCTTGTAGTATCACAGCTCCGATGCCCTCCGAGCTGGCACCCACAGACAGTGACACAGCCTTGTTGACATCATAGTCTTCAGTGTGGGAGCCTCTGTGATCATCTTTTTCAACAACCCAAAGTTTCTCTGCTGCGACTCCTCCCAGTGCCATTCTGTGTCTACCTGCAGCAACTTCCTTAGTGGAGCAGAGATCTCCGACAGATTTGGAATAAATTTAGCAACATATATTGTACCATAGCCACAAAGCACATAAATCTTGTTTGTCATCTGGTGTTGCCATCTGCATAATGGCTCGAATTTTCTCATCATCAGGACGCAGACCATCCACATGGAGTGTATGGCCAATGTTTTTGACCTCTGTCATTCTGAACTTACGTTTGGCTTTATTGAATCTTAGGCCAATTTCATCTGCTCTTTTTAGTAGACTCAGAAGCCTCTAAACATCTTACTCAATGGAGTCACCCCAAACAAGCAGATCATCAATGATGTTGACCACCCCATTCAATCCCTCGATCATCTGGGCCACTGCTCTCTGAAACACCTCGCTGGCAGACGGAATCTCAAAGGGAAGGCGTTTGAAGCGGTACCTTCCAATGGGCGTGTTGAAAGTGCAGAGCTTGGAGCTCTCTTCATCTAGTTTTATTTGATAAAACCCTTGATTCGCGTCCAGCACAGATAAATACTTTGTGTTAGGCATGCGTGATACCACCTCCTCCACAGTGAGAAGTGGATAATGTTCTCTTCTTATTGCTGTATTCAGATCCTTGGGATTTATGCAAATTCTGATCTTCTGTGGAGTGACAACAGTTACCATGCCATTTACCCATTGAGTTGGTTCCAACTGTCTTGCTATGACCCTTGATCGCTCCATCTTATGAAGCTGATCAATCTCTCTGTCTCGGAGAGCAACTGGGAACCTCCTAGGTGTATGTATCGCTGGTTTCACTTCTGGGTCCAGCTTTATGGTGTGTTCTCCTGTTAAGCAGCCAAGTCCTCTGAAGAGATGCTCATATTCTTTAGGGATGGCATCTGTTTTGTCCATGCTGTACAATCTCTTCACCATTTTTAGCTTTGTACTTGTTGCTATTTTAGCTCCAGCTATTCCAACAATAGCTGGAGCGTCTTTCTCTACTATTTCGAAGTCAATCTGTTGTGCTTGTCCCTTGTCCTGGCATGTGAGTGATGTTTTGCCTAGTGGCTCCATCTTGTGGCCTGAGTATGCCACTAATCTGCAGCGAGATGCATGAAGCGCATTGTCAAGCTTCAAAGCCTGAAATGTCTTGGCTGATATAACATTGCAGTCAGCTCCGATGTCAATCCGAAATCTAACTTTCTTTTCATTTATTATCAGCTCTTCAGTCCATCCGTCATTGTCACTCTTTGCCTTTTTTAACAGCTGCAATATATTGATGGTTGCGGACTTCAGGCAGGTCGGAGTGACAGCTTGGGCCAGAGACAGGTTGAAAATGTCTGTGAAGACCTGAGACAACTTTTGTTCAAAACTCTTTGCAGTCCGTTCCTCTTGGCAGTCCTACAAACACCATTCGAGTGTGTCTGTAGGAGCCTGGATCCGCTCAAATAAACTCAACGCAGACCAGTTCGGATGTTGGATCTCTTCATTTCAAAATTGCCACAACACCCACTCTACCCTTTGCTCCCCGAAGTCAAGCACCTGTCTCCCGCATCTTTCTGAGCTAAGAATCCGTGTTACGTGGGATCTTTGAAGGACAAAAAAAACAAATAGAAAGATGGCGTAGTCGAGGAGTTGCTTGGAATTTATTCGAAGCTTGAACAATATCTGAAAAAAAAATTCAAAACGGACAGGAAAAAACAAATACAGCTGAGGAGCTCTGCTTCAGCTCACCGCAGCTCAACACTGTCTGCTACTGCCAGAACAGCCACCTTTTAAAGGTAAAGCTCCTCCCCTGAGCCAGGTGACCAATCAATTAGATAATCAACGCAAATTATGCCGTTAAATCAACCATAATCATCTCACAATATATTTTACCAACAGAAAACTGAAATGTCAGCCGTACAATGGTCTTATATAAACATGAAAACAAAAACAATTGCTCATAAATCCCCAAAACCCGATCACATTGAGAACAGGCCCCGCCCAGGGACTGCATATAATGCTGGGGAATCCTTTGCATCTGTTTGATGAGTGACACCTGCGGAAGTGGGCATTGCAGGCAAGTAAATGTATGTATGCGCGTGGGGCTTACAGCATTACAGGGACCAAGTGTGCACCCTAGGTCTCGCTGCCAAGCTGTGAACAGAAAAAAAAGAATCTTTAACATTTAGAAATGTAAAACAAGCTGAGGTAAAACTAGTGTGGCGTGTGTGTGTGCGCATGTGTGTGTGTGTTTTATCCGGTGCGCACAATCAGTATCAGTCTAAATCACTCACCTGATTGAGGCACCTGTCTCCCGCGTGAGTCTGAGGTACTTACCGCACGGAGGAGGGAGTGCAGGATTCCTACCTGTCTTGGGCGTGTGTCTGAGGTTCTTACCGCACGGAGGTAGGATGTGCAGGGGCGCCCATTTTTGGAAGTCCGGATGTTGGGTTTTGACTCCGGGGGGGGGCTAAGTTTGGGTTCCCAGGGTTCGGATGGTGAGCAAGGTTCCATGGAGTGTTATGTTTAGTAATGGGCTTTGCCCTCTGGCAGACAACCGTCTATGGACTTTGTTTAAGGTAAGTACCCCCTTGAGGTCTGATTCCCAGAACTAAACTTAACCACCCCCTCACTCCTGGCTTAAGTTTGGGTTCCCAGGGTTTGGATGGTGAGCGAGGTTCTGTGGAGTGTTATGTTTAGTAATGGACTTTACCCTCTGGCAGACAACCGTCTATGGACTTTGTGTCAGATAAGTACCCCCTGGAGGTCTGATTACCGGAATTAAACTTAACTACCCCTTCACTCCGGACTCTTGTCACCTCATTCAAGCGACTGTGTGGGGCTCGTTTCTGAGCTAAGTAAGCCCTGGAGGTCTAATTCCCAGAACTATACCTTATCCAAACCACACACACACACACACACACACACACACACACACTCCTGCCTTTTCTACCCTCAACCGAGCAACTGTCTGGGGCATGTGTCTGAGCTAGGTAACCCCTGGAGGTCTAATTCCTGGAACTATAGCTTATCCAACCCCACTCCTGCCTTTTCTCCCCTCAACCAAGTAACTCTCTGGGGCATGTGTCTGAGCTAGGTAACCTCTGGAGGTCTGATTCCCAGAACCCGACATTTTACCCGACAGTAAAAAAGAAAACACAGAGTCTTTGAGGTTACTGAACAAAGAACTTTTTATTTTCAATTTTCAAATCAGCGATCCTTGGACTCGGAAGTCTTGCAAGTCTTGGAAGTCGGGGAAATCTGGGTGCCAGCCTCTTTGGCATCTTCTTGGGCGTCATCACCAGCCTACGAAAACAGCATGTGTGACTCGATTGAACAAGTGCCACAATTGCACGTGGATGTTAGAATTTGAGGAAATCTACTTGCCTCCTGCTCCAGTTGGTTCTCCTCTAGTATGGAGTGGAATGTTTCTTCCATCTCGACGGCGTCGTCGGCCTCCACCTGTGCAATGACAAAAAGGAAATATAAAATATATAAGACCCGTGGACGTCGGTCATCACTTGCACAAGGACGACGTCGACTTCACCCTGGTGGTGTGGCTCCAGTCAACTTACTGGGCGCAGATGCCATGGCGCAACGTCCTCCTGGCTCTGGCTGCTGGGCATGCTCATCGTCTCTCTTCTCGCTAATGAACGTCGCGGGCGGAAAACGCGCCAATATTTAGGGTTTGGGTCAGGTGACCTGGGTCAACTTGACCTCCTCACACAACAGCCAATCACTGTAACCCTAACCTCATGAACTTCTGGTTACGGCCAAAATGCTAAGACCCACCCATGAGAGGTAGAGTTCCAGGATTTCTAATGAACCACCCCCACTCCTTGGCTTGGTCCCCAGACTCGAGATGCTGTCTCCCGCGTGTGTCTGAGGTAAGTGGCGAATGGAGGTAGGATTCCGGGAATCCTTCTTACCCACCCTCGAACCCCCAAACTTACCCCAAACTTACCCGGAAGTAAAGCGAGCGTCCAGGGAATGCGTCTGAGGCACTTACTGAATGGATTTAGGATTTCGGGAATCCTTCTTATTCACCCACCCACCCACGAACCCCTGAACTTACCCCAAACTTGCCCCAAAGTCAAAGCGAGCGTCCGGGAAATGCGTCTGAGGCACTTACCGAATGGAGGTAGGAATCCGGGAACCCTTTTTACCCACCCACACACGAGCCCCTGAACTTACCCCAAAGTCAAAGCGAGCATCCGGGGAATGCGTCTGAGGCACTTTCCGAATGGAGGTAGGAATCCGGGAACCCTTCTTACTCACCCACGAACCCCCCAAACTTACCTCAAACTTACCCCAAAGTCAAAGCGAGCGTACAGGGAATGCGTCTGAGGCACTTACCGAATGGAGATAGGATTCCCGGAACCTTCTTACGCGCCTCCGAGGTACCTACCGTAGGGAGGGCCGGTTCCGGGACTCGAACTAACCTGCGGAGGGTGACACCTGTTGGCCGTTTGGTCGAATCGCAACGGAAACCTTCAAAAGAGTTTAAAAAATATAATTTTTGTCAAAAACAACTTTTCAGAGGTCCAGTCGTTAATGAGCACCGGCCCGATTTTTCCCGCGTTTCTATTCGAGAGTTTTGAGCGAAAAGGGGGAAATTCCAACTCTGCCAGCGCGATTTAGCCGCCCGCCATTGGAATTCAATGGCAATGCGGGCTAGCACATTGGCTAACCTGGCAAAACATTCTCCCCCGACACACACACCCACGAGGGGCTGTTCTGCATTACCTACCTGGGTTCCGGCTAACCTACCGCCGACCTATAACCCTGAGGCGCAAGGTATTTCCATCCAAGTACGAACCAGGCCTGTTACAGATTGGTTTCTGAGAACAAAAGAAAATAATGGAGAGTCTCTGCCACAACCACACCTTAAAACCTTCAGCACATGCTTTTTTTCTTTCCGACACTGCATTTTCTTTTTTTTTTATACCACCAGTTATGGACTAGAGATCCACTGAGGTCCCCGCACAAAGGTTTGAGTTGTAAACACTGTGATATTAGCTGCAAGTGCAGGAAAGGCCGATTTGAGGAACTTATTTGTGCTGTGAGGCAAGATTATAGATTATCATGATCTTTGAGGTTCTGTTCACATGTGGTGCATTTGTCTGAGGATGAAAGGCAAGAAAATTAAGTCAAAGAAAAAAAGCTTTTTTATTTACTTGTAGCATCATTGTTTATTTTCTCCTCCTGTATCTTACAGTTGTAGACTGTATACACTACATATATACTTCAGACTTCATACATTCATTAAATTGCACTGTTTGTGCTGTTACCTTTTTCCTCTTTTGACAGTGGTGATGGACCATCACAGCCAACAGTCTGAACTGTTGGTTGTGTTTGCTGTGATAATTCAGCCTGCCTTTGCACAACTTTCACCTTGTTGTCACTAATTTTATTCCCCTCAGCGATCAACATAGTTTAAAGCAGTTCTCCATCTCAAAGACATAAAGACTCTGAAGCCATATTGAGTATCTCTTCTTTCTAAAGAGGTCAGGTGAAGCACCGACCTTATTTGGTTGAAATCTGTTGATACTCATTTTATCTGCTTCACATACTGACTTGCTTCCGTTTATTGGGTTTTGAAACTTTTTCATCAACAGATTGCAGGCCACTGATTGGACATGGAGTGATGGCACAGGGCAACTCATGAGATGGAATCCTTCACAAAAAAAAAATCATTTTTTTAACAAACAAACCAGATGGTGGAGACTCTCATCACCTATGAGGACATGCTCTTCTGAGAGGGACGAGCAGCAACTCCCCTTCAGTAGTATAAGCATTGCTCTTCCCCGGCTCCTCCCCAGACACCTCCACCACCTCCTCAGGAGTTGCAACTCAAAGCAGAAGTCCCTCCCTCAAACAAGAGCAAGGAAGAGCAAATTCCTGTAGAACAGGTATTTGTAGTAGTGTTCCACACATTTCAGCGTCGCCCGGCTAGCTCAGTCGGTAGAGCATGAGGCTCTTAACCTCAGGGTCGTGGGTTCGAGCCCCACGTTGGGCGTCAACCTTTTAAAAAAAAAACCTTTTCAAGAAGTACAGATGTCTGAAAAATCGAGTTAAGTATATCAACACACCAGCAGGCAAACTGGACACAACACCCAGTGTGAGGCCGCCCACCAGGAAGCACTGGAGCTCCAAACTAAAAAAATTTAAGCTGAAAGGCAAAACAATAAAATGAGATCTTAAAATTATAAATCAGTGGAATAAAAGGACACATAAGAAAGAAGACAATAATAATATAATGAAATTACCTAAAAACAAAAAGACAATAAAAGACAAGAAATGAACAGAATGAAACAGCTGGTTCCCACTCAGGTCCAGGTGTCTTAGGTGGGACGGGTTGGACTTCAGAGCTGAGAGTAGCCAATAACAGCTGAGCTCTGACAAACTGCAGCAACTCAACCTGAATACAGAATAAATGATGGTGTGAGTAGAGTTTTAATCACTATTTTTAAATTTAAAAAAATATATATTAATGTCTATGTAACCGGTTGATTATTGTCTTTGCGTTGTGTTGAGTTTGAGTGACCCACACCGTGTTCAGCTCTGGAGGCTATCTCCGTTTATTCTGGCAACTGACAACAGAAAGTGCAACACGAAATCCTCCGTCAACTGCCGATATCTGGAGCCCCCTCTCCCATGGAGTACACAGAACAAAAGGGCGACAACATACCTGACAACAGAAAGTGCAACACGAAATCCTCCGTCAACTGCCGATATCTGGAGCCCCCTACACAAATCAATCGACATCAATGTACATAATCAAACCGTGAAATTAAAACTTCACTGTGGCTCACCTCTCCCATGGAGTACACAGAACAAAAGGGAAGAGGTGAGGCGGGAACAATTCTTATATAGGGGGGGTGTGCCCCCAACAGGTGTCCATAGGGGACTGAAACTTGGGGACAAACGTTCCACATTAAACAAAGGAGGCTTAATTGTCAGGTGTTACGACTCAATTTTGTGAAATTATAAACTAATATTATTAAGGCATAAATTATCCCGTTACATCTATAACACTGTAATGTTCATTAAACCAATCAGAAGCCAAACAATAGTAAATTAAATATAATTTATATCAACCTGTTTAGTCATGTGACCACTGATCAGCTGTTCAAAATGTTGGAATTCATTGATTCATTTTGCCTCAAAGGTTCAGTGTGTAAAATCAGTCGAGATTTATTGCTGAAAGCTTCATATGCAACCAATATAGTTTGAAGTGTTTGATTAGTTTAAAATAAAAGTCCTCTGGTTTTCCTGCCGTTACAACGGTTCTTTATAGAAACAGACAGAAGGACTGGTGACCAAGTGTGTTTTATACATAGACGACATTAACATTTTATGCACTGACCTTTTATCTGTGAACAGAACGCTGGACTTGACTGACTTTTTCGGACAGGCCTCTGGGTCAAAATTAAACAGAGACAAGACCCAAGCCCAATTTTATGGACCATGGACAGCAAATGAGACAACGGGACTCCCCCTGACAGTGACCCTGACCGACCAGAAAATATTGGGAATCAAATTTGATAAGGAAGGGGGAGGGGACACAAACTGGGAAGACGTCGCAGGGAAAGTTAGACAAAGACTAACGTACTGGGCACTTAGAGGACTGACCCTTGAAGGAAAGGTTTTAATCATCAAAGCAGTGATTTTACCCTTGCTTTTACTGATCAGTTCTGTTTTTATCCCACCAAGACGTGTGCTTTTAATCCTGGAGCGAGCCATTTTCTACTTCCCGTGGGGATCCAAGTGGGTAAGACTAAGAAGAGACTTCATGAAAAGGCCAAAGGAGAAAGGAGGAAAAGAAGTGCCAGACCTTTACCTGTTTTTAGGAAGTACCTATACGGCCTTGCACATCCAAATAGCAACAACCCCAACCAGAAACCCCAGGACGACTGCAATGACACGTTTCTGGATGGGGTCCTAACTCAAATGTGTTTTACCTTTGGCACACCACTTTTTGTGATATCTAAACCAACATTCTTTTTTTTTTTATCATTAACATTCATTTGACTTTTCTCTTCATTTGTGAAATCATTTATTTTGTACAAATAAACAACTATAGCAAATCACTCTTTGTGACATCCAATCCTGAACATTACTTTTTAAAGAAGAATACTCCTTTCACTTTTCTGCTGTGCAAATAACTTTTTTGGCAAACCACTTTTGTAACATCCACCATCCTGGCTTCCCTGTGAAACAACACAACTTTGTGTTGTGCTCCCATCTCCTCACAAAGTGCAGAGAATAGCCGCGCTTACTTTGAGAAAGACTGAATTAGTTTGACTGACTTATGCTACTTTGTTTTCTTGTTTTTTCCCCCGTTGATGATTCAGAATGTCCTTCTTTTGGCTGAATTTCCCACTGGAATCCCACATGAGGGATTTCAAATGGAGCTCTTTTTGCCACATTTTCTCTGGTGGTTTAGTTGTTGATCATTTTGGAGGTAAATGAGATGAAATGAGTGGTTTCCGAATTCCTTTTGTTGTGGTCATGCAGCAGTGAACTGTGGAAAAAGGACTGCTCACGTACAAATCTGTTATTTGTGACACATGAGGTTGGGACAGATTTCTTTCTCATTCAATCAAATATTGCTTTTCTTTCTGGCATGCCTTTGGCTGTGAACAGGTGGCGAGCGCCGTGAGCCAGCGCGGAATGACTGTGGAAGACGTGGTCATGTCAGCCATGGACAACTCATACTTACCTGGCAGGGGAGATACCATGATCAAGAAGGTGGTTCACCCAGGGCGAGGCGCGACCATTGCACTCCGGTTGTGCTGACCCCTGCGAATTCCCCAAATGTGGGAATCTCGACTGCATAATTTCTGGTAGTGGGGGACTGCGTTCGCGCTCTCCCCTGATCAAGTGTTGAAAAGCAAGAGTACATTCTCTCGTACGCCAGTAAGAAATGCTGTCTGTCCAGCGTGGACTATGCTGGTGACCAGATGGCTTCTTAAATCACGATATGTTGTCTTGAGAGGCTTTCTGACCGATTGTTGAGCTTCTCACTTGGCTGCGTTCATCGGTGTGCTGGCGAAGTTTCCGTGGCTCCGTTTGGATTGTACACAAACCTCTTGTGTTAGTGTCCAATTTCTCTCCTCATTGTCTGTTCCCTGAGTTTCAGTTTCAAATCACTGGTGGAACTAGAAAACATTTGGTGACACCTATATATTAGTGTGTGACGTTGAAAAAGAGAAGACCCAGAGACACCACATGTGATTTAAAATTTGACAGTTAAACAATTGACACTGATTTAGATATTAGTTGTTGAAATATGGACTGACAACGTTAAGACTTAGAGCAAGACATTCCATTTGAAAGATGTGCATGTATGTAAAGATAGATATTGCTCAGTGTTTTCTTTGGTCCTAGTAGCGTCATTAATCATTTGAATTTGTTTTGTGGCGGGTTAAGATTGCACGGACTGACGATTTCCGTGATCCGCCGTGAGCGAGGGTGGCTGTGAGCGCAACCACTCCCTGTGCTCGCCAGTCATGTGGTATCGCTTCTCGGCCTTTTGGCTAAGATCAAGTGTAGTATCTGTTCTTATCAGTTTAATATCTGATACGTCCCCTACCCGGGGACCATATATTAAATTGATTTTTGGACCAGGGAGATGGAATAGGGGCTTGCTCCGTCCACTCCACGCATCGACCCGGTATTGCAGTACCTCCAGGAACGGTGTACTCCTCCTTACAGTGTCTAAAATAAAGCTCAACTAGATGACGTTGAAGTTAGATTTGATCAGTGGTTTGGAGCGCTTCTGTAATGGCACATGCGGGGTTGCCTTTCTTTGCGTAACTCCAGCAACGGGGGAGCATCATTTTATGACCCCATAGACTTGCATGACATTAGGGTTAGCGATAAGGCTGGAGTTAGGGTTACTGCTGGAATTGGGGTTAAGGTTTCGGGGTTCCTCGTGGGCTAGAAGCCCCAAATTTGTCGTGGTTGTGTCTTGAGGGATCCCAATCAACCTGCAAGTGGTCCCATGTCTCTAGGACAAAGTTGACTTTTGACCCCACAGACTTGCATGGCATTAGGCAGTGCTTCTCAAACTTTCTCTGTCACCCCCCACCTTGGAGGAAGAAGATTTTTCATGCCACCCCCCAAAAAAAAAGCCAAAATGGTGACAAAATAGTTTTTTTCAAATTCACTGAAGCAACTTAAATGTGCAAATAATGTTTTACCTTTGGCACACCACTTTTTGTGATATCTAAACCAACATTCTTTTTTTTTTTATCATTAACATTCATTTGACTTTTCTCTTCATTTGTGAAATCATTTATTTTGTACAAATAAACAACTATAGCAAATCACTCTTTGTGACATCCAATCCTGAACATTACTTTTTAAAGAAGAATACTCCTTTCACTTTTCTGCTGTGCAAATAACTTTTTTTGGCAAACCACTTTTGTAACATCCACCATCCTGGCTTCCCTGTGAAACAACACAACTTTGTGTTGTGCTCCCATCTCCTCACAAAGTGCAGAGAATAGCCGCGCTTACTTTGAGAAAGACTGAATTAGTTTGACTGACTTATGCTACTTTGTTTTCTTGTTTTTTCCCCCGTTGATGATTCAGAATGTCCTTCTTTTGGCTGAATTTCCCACTGGAATCCCACATGAGGGATTTCAAATGGAGCTCTTTTTGCCACATTTTCTCTGGTGGTTTAGTTGTTGATCATTTTGGAGGTAAATGAGATGAAATGAGTGGTTTCCGAATTCCTTTTGTTGTGGTCATGCAGCAGTGAACTGTGGAAAAAGGACTGCTCACGTACAAATCTGTTATTTGTGACACATGAGGTTGGGACAGATTTCTTTCTCATTCAATCAAATATTGCTTTTCTTTTCTGCATGCATGCCTTTGGCTGTGAACAGGTGGCGAGCGCCGCCGTGAGCCAGCGCGAATGACTGTGGAAGACGTGGTCATGTCAGCCATGGACAACTCATACTTACCTGGCAGGGGAGATACCATGATCAAGAAGGTGGTTCACCCAGGGCGAGGCGCGACCATTGCACTCCGGTTGTGCTGACCCCTGCGAATTCCCCAAATGTGGGAATCTCGACTGCATAATTTCTGGTAGTGGGAAGTGTTCAGGGTCCAAGCGAGATGAGGTAAGTTTAGTGGTGACGTAGTGACGAGGAGGGCACTGGATTGGCTCAGTGTTTTTGTCGATTTTCCCTGTCGGAGCGGACACCGGCGCCAACTCTTTCGACACGGCACTTCCGTGTTCGCGAGTGTGTTCAACCATATTCGCGAAAACGACGAGCGACAAATGGCGAATCGCTCGGAACTAAAACCGTGTTGCTCCTGCGTGTGGCGCGTTAAGTTAGGGAATCCGGGGAGTCTTGAGACGAGTGGAAATACGGATTCGTCGAGAGGACGTGGATCTTCGCCGCGAGGAAGCCTCGAACACGGCATAAAGTCGTCCATGGCTCGCTCGGGCAACTATTTCAAATAAGGAGGTGTGTTTACTGTCTGTTTGTTTTTAAATAAATGCTATTTCCCGTTGTATCTGTCTCGTGTTTACTTTTGGTGAAAATATAAAGGTTGAAGTACACCTTTACTCTCCCAGAAAACGAAACAATAAATTAGAAATGTTGCCTGCATAAATGATCAACTGTGACTTCAGTGAGGAAAACTGTTCTTTCTTTAACAGAAAAGCAACCACAGACCGAGCAGCAGGTATCAAACAACCTCTACTTTTTCCATCGCTGCGCTGTCGTGTATCGCACAGAAATAATGCCGTCGTTAACATTGTCCCGCTTTACCGCGTCGACTCCGCCCACGGTCTCGTGAACCAGCGGCCAATTGGGACACAATCGAACCGTGGCGAGGCGAGTCGAGGCGGTGCTATGGGGACGCCCGCTTAGTAAGGCAGTTCAGGGAGCAGTACAAAGAGTGGCAGCCACTCCAAGACTTTTACGAAACACGTACACACTGGTGGGAAATGGTGAAGGAAAAGACACAGACTTTCTTTAGGCAGGTAGGGAATTACCGTAATTTCCGGACTATAAGCCGCTACTTTTTTCCCGTGCTTTGAACCCTGCGGCTTATACAACGGTGTGGCTAATCTATGTTTTTTTTTTTTTACAGCTAATGGCCACTAGGGGACCTTCTCAACTATGGTTTTTTGGGCTCGGGAAAGAGTGAGACAGGCAGTTCGTGCGAACAACGAAAGCAAAAGTGGAACCAAATGCAGTACGAGAGAGAGAACGAGAGCAAGACAGTTTGCGCAAAGGAAGTTTTCATGCACAAACCCTCATTGTGGAAAACAAACGAAGAATTGCATATGATGCAGCTTTTAAGTTAAAGGCAGTCGATCTGGCTGTCAAAGAAGGAAATAGAGAAATACTGATCATTTCTATATCACAAGAAAAGGGTGAACACAGAACAAATCAATCAAATAATGTTTCTGAGCATGGCGCGCTTGCGCTCTCGTCTGTATGTTCTCTTGTCTTTATGCGCTCCGTTTTTGTGAGCTCCGGTGTGTCGCTGCCTTGAGTTCTGGTCCGACTCCATACCAATTAACCAAGGTGACCAGCGGGACCCCGCAAACAGGATCTGCGGTGCGAGTCCAGAGTCGCAGGCTCGCAACCGCCGAACCGATCCGCTCCGCTGACCCGTTTCCTGACGAAACACCTGCGGCTTATAATCCAGTGCGGCTTGTATACGTACACATTTGTTTTTTCCCGTAACTCTAGCTGGTGCGGCTTATATTCAGATGCGCTTTATAGTCTGAAAATTACAGTACGCACAGAAAGGCAACCCCGCATGTGCCATTACAGAAATGCTCCAAACCACCGATCAAATCTAATTTCAACGTCATCTAGTTGAGCTTTATTTTAGACAATGTAAGGAATAGTACACCGTTCCTGGAGATACTGCAATACCAGGTAGATGCGTGGAGTGGACGGAGCAAGCCCCTATTCCATCTCACTGTTCCAAAAATCAATTTAATATATGGTCCCCGGATAGGGGACGTATCAGATATTAAACGGATAAGAACAGATACTACACTTGATCTTAGCCAAAAGGCCGAGTAGCGATACCACATCACTGGCGAGTAGTGACGTTCGCTTTGACACGGGGCTTCGAACCACGCCCCAAAACTCGGTAGGGTTTTTTTCTGAAGCACTGCTCCGGAGCTTGCTTCAAATCACATGACTGATGACGTTTGAACCACTTCACTGCTTCATTCAGACTGAATCAGCTGACTGGTTTGGTTCAGTGGGTGGGGCTTTGAAAAACTGGCGGGTCTCAGTTGAGTTTAAAATGGATGAAACAGAGCAATGCGTTGCCTATCTGGTCGATACCTTTTGGATTGATTTGATTAGCGTTCGTATTGCTTTCGGTTTGCTTTCTTATTGCTCTGCAATGGAACCAACCAGGAAGAGATCTCAAGTCTGGGAGCATTTTGAAATCGTGCCGCCGAACAAGGTCATTTGTTACAAGCGTATTACTCAACTTATTCATACAGTAACAAATAAACCGCACGCGCGATTCCAATGAGTTTATCTCTTAATGATAAACTCATTGGAATTGAGACCACAACTATCTTCTCATTGTCTTCAATGCTACTTTGAGAGCACAGACAGAACCAGCTGCATCTTCCCAAGGAACAAAAAATATAGAATTTGGATCAATAGACTTTATTTGCATTTTTTCATGTACGGACTAAACTTTATCTAATGTTTTATTTTCAGCCATTGACCTGTGGAAGCTGTTGGACAGGGATGCTGAAGAAGCGAGGGCATCCAGCAATGCTACTGCTGATGCCATAGTGGAGGTGCAGTGTTATCTGTCAGCCCCTCCTCTGGAACGATCACAGGACCCTCTGGTGTACTGGACGACACACAAAGCTGTAAACCCAAACCTATACAAGCTGCCAAACGAGTACCTGGCAACACCACCAGCATCCTCTGTGCCCTGCGAGAGGGTGTTTTCTAAAGCTGGGGAAATAGTTTGCGAAAAGAGAAACCGCCTCAAACCCTTTTACTGTGGAGAAACTGTTGCTTTAAAATAAAAACGCAACCTTGGGTGAACATCCAAGTTCACCCCAGCACCTTAAGCCCATACACCCCATCTGTACTTAAAATATATAGAAAAAAGAGAAAGAAAGAAAAAATATATATAAACATACGTATACATATATACATTTTATGAATCAATTTCTTCTTTTTATCTGCATATTCACATATACTTTACCTCTACTACTATTATTTCTGACCCTAACATTTTCAGCAATGATTTTGGCAATGGTTTATTATTTATTTATTATTAATTATTTATTTAATGTTGGCCTGAGGAACAAATTTTGTTCAAGATGAACAATATATCAAGGTGAACCTTGATATATTGGTAGGACAGAGCAAGAAGGAAAAGCAACACATGAAATGAAGTTCGCTTCAGTTTTATTTAGAAATAGATGCTTTATTAATCCCACAGAGGGGGAAATTTGTGTTCAGTAGCCAACATACATACAAGGACATACGAAAACACAGAGTCATAAAACAAAGTAAAAGTTACCAACCTTTTGAATAAATAAATAATAAAAGTGTACAAATACAGAAAATCCCAAAGTGCACACTTGCAAGGGTCATCAACCTTTAGCATGGCTGCAGTACAACCAATGCGCCAGCAGATGACCCCCACGTTCTTAATGAATGAAGCTTCAAGTAATGAACCAATTTTCAACACAATAGTTCAAAAGGGTTCAAAGCCTCATGAAGCCTCGTTTGGACATCACTACTGGCGAGCACAGGGAGTCGTTCCGCTCACAGCCACCCTCGCTCACGGTGGATCACGGAAGCATTTACTTGGCCTCAACAACAACAAGGTGCTAAAAGTGTGGATGAACCTTCCATGGACGGTAAGCAGCAGAAGCCGCACACAAGTTGGCCAACATAATGCAAGTGGATGCAGCTTAAAGTTAGTTCTGGCCACGTGACCGCGTCCTGACCAATCCACAATGGCTTCTGTTTTTTTTCTTTTGTCGTGCTTCTGATCCGCGTGTTCGTTGAATGAAGAGTCTCAGGAGAAGAATGCCAATTTAAACATGTCTTTAGTAAATAAATCAATTCAGGATACAAATATACAGAGCTCTGGGCCGAGTTCAAAACCCTAGCAACAACAAAGTATTGTCAGTGCATGAAGTCTGACTGCTATCTGTCCCTTGACCCAGTCCTTTTATACAAAAGAAAACATGCAAATGCTCCCCAATGTTGTCCTCCTCTGACTGGCTGCCTTGTGTCCAGACCCCAGCCTCATTGGATGTTGAGGCAGCCTTTGATCCAAATCTCCAGTTAATGATAGTGAAAAGAAATCAGTCCATCCGATCCATCCTTTGTTCCAGTGTGACCTGTTGAAACAATATGGTGCAAGACATGTCTGAGGTCACAGGTTCCTCTCCCCCGTGCCCCCGATGGATCATAAGTGTCAGGCCGGGACTTGAGGCAGGACTCAGAGGTTTCCAGGAATCAAGCAACTTTATTTCACAAGCAATCGATCTCTAGTCAGAGTGATCAAATAAACAGGCTGTGAAAGTCCTAATCACTCAGGGCTACCTGGAAAACTAACAAATAACAAAAAAAAAAATCACTCCTAAGGAGGACAAGGAACTAAAGCCCAAAATAAAACCTAAATCTATTCTAAGATGATAACAAAATCAAAGTCACTCGCAAGGAGGAAAAAGACTGACTAACAAGCAAAAGCCTATTCTAATAACAAAACTTAGCATAAAAAAAAAAAAAAATCACTCGACCTCGAGGAACAACTGTCTTGCTGTGAAATCTTTAGGCTGTGGCTGTGGCTGTGGCTTCTTCTGAGTGACTGATGTCACTCAGAAGAAGTCAGTCAGCGTCCTTCTAACAAACTTGATCAGAGGAGATCTGCTTCCCTCGGCTCTGCTGTGGATAACTTCCAGACCTGCAGCAGCCAATCACATCCCTCCGTCATGTGTGGACAGGCTGACAGAACTACGAGGCTTCACCGATGACCAGAAGGAGGAGTATTTCAGGAGGAGGTTCAGAGATGAAGAAGATGTGTCCAGCAGTATCATCTCCCACATTAAGGCCTCCAGGAGCCTCAACATCATGTGTGAGATCCCGGTCTTCTGCTGGATCACTGCCACAGTTCTGGAGAGCATGTTGAGCTCAGAGCAGAGAGGAGAGCTGCCCAAGACCCTGACTGACATGTACTCACACTTCCTGCTGGTCCAGACCAAGAGTAAGCAGCACAAGTATGGAGGAGGTCCACAGGTGCTGACGGAGGCTGACAGGGAGCTTTTTCTGAAGCTGGGCCAGCTGGCATTTGAACATCTGGAGAGTGGAAACATCATGTTCTACAGTGAAGACCTGGAGAAGTGTGGTCTCTGTGTGACTGACGCCTCTGTGTACTCAGGAGTTTGTACAGAGATCTTCGCTGCTTCGTTCATCTGAGCGTCCAGGAGTTTCTGGCTGCAGTCTACATCTTCCACTGTCACACCAACAGGAAGATGACAGAAGATGGTCACTCTGGAGAATCCCTGGATAAGTTCCTGAAGAGGATGATGGTGAAATCCTTGCAGAGTCCAAAAGGTCACCTGGACTTGTTTGTTCGCTTTCTCCATGGTCTCAGTCTGGAATCCAACCAGAGACTCTTAGGAGGCCTGCTGGGTCTCACTGACAACCATCCAGGAACCTTACAGAAGGTCATCAACAACCTGAAGGAGATGAACACTGGTAATGTTTCTCCTGACAGAAGCATCAACATCTTCCACTGTCTGCTGGAGGTGAAGGATCAGTCAGTGCATCAGGAGGTCCAAGAGTTCCTGCAGTCAGAGAACAGATCAGAGAAGCAACTCTCAGTGTTCCTGTGTTCAGCTCTGGCCTACTTGCTGCAGATGTCAGAGGAGGTTTTGGAGGAGTTGCACCTCAGCAAGTACAACACAACCATGGAGGGAAGATTGAGACTGATTCCAGCTGTGAGGAACTGCAGGAAGGCTGTGATACGTTTAGGAAGGTACGTAAACACTGTGTGTGTGTGTGTGTGTGTGTGTGTGTGTGTGTGTGTGTGTGTGTGTGTGCATTGTTCAGAGGGTTGAGTGTCTTTGAATGATGGAAGGTGAGAACCATTGTGAAATATAGATGTCTTTCTTTTTTGGAAGTTCCATTTTGGAATGGGATCAGTGACCATTTGAAAATATGTGGTTCTTTGTTGAGTTGAAAAAATCTTGAAGGGCAAAATACTTGATGATGATGAGGATAAATGATTGAATTGTAAGTCAATGATGAAGAATAATGTCAAGCATATTTTGTTGAGTTGCGTTTCTCTTTTCTTCCTTTTTCATTTTGTCTGACTAATTATTCCAGGTAATCGTATGGACTGTATAGGAGAGGCTAGAATCAGCTTGGGCTTCAGCCTGCTGCTTTTTCCTTCACACAGTTGTTATGTTTTTGTTGTTGTGAGTCTTTATAATGTGCACATTTGTTTTGGAAGCTTATTTTTCAATGTTGTCAGTTGATTGCACAAGATTGATTGAATTTACACTGTAAACCAAAATCAACTATTCAATCATTCATGATGATGATGATGATGATGGAAGCAGCAACTTCTCACTCTGCTCTCCTTTATCCAGTTTTCTCTGAGAGCTTCAGTGTGCAGTGGTGTCTTCAGCTCTGCAGTCCAGCTCCTCCCACCTCACACTGCTGGACCTGAGTACCAACACCCTGAAGGATCCTGGAGTTAGGCTGCTCTGTGCTGGACTGCAGAGTCCAAACTGCAGACTGGAAGTCCTCAGGTCAGTTCATGCTTTCTACTGGTGGACAGTGTGTGTCAGCAGATGACAACTGGTGTGTAACACTGCTCAGTGTGAAGACTTTGAAGCAGATATTAAAGACTCATCTAGACAAAGTGGATGTTGTTGATATTTTCATGTCAACAATCTGCAGCCAGAAAAGACTTTGGATGGTGGAAGAAAGTGTGGCAAATGTCTCCAGTCAGTTTGGAGCTCAATGGAAGTTGTTGATTGGTGATGAAGGTCACATGACTGAGCAGAAGATCCTGTGAAGAAATATTAGAGGCAGATTAATAGTGCAGCAGTATTTCTTCATCTTGTCCTTTGAATGTGTTTGACTTGTAACGAGACTCTGATGACTGAAAACAGCCACAAGCACACAAAAGGACTCACTGATTATTTTCCATCTTCACTGCTGATTGGCTGCACGCTGACTGACACACTGCTGTTGTTATTGTGTTGACAACATGATGATGATCCACACTGGCACAATGACTTGTTTTAGGAAATGACTCAGTGATCCGAACAGCTGCACATCTGGATCATCAACAGGGAGAAATGACTCTTAATATGACATTTACAACATGGAAGACATCAAATATTTATTCTTTATTGAGGTTGTGGGGCTGCAGGTTTTCAGAGATGAGCTGTGATTGGCTGCTCTCAGCTCTGAAGTTCAACCCCTCCCACATCAGACACCTGGACCTGAGTAAGAACCAGCTGACCTGAGTCTCAAAAACCAGCTGCAGGATTCAGGAGTGAAGGTGCTGAGTGGTTTTCTGCAGAGTCCAGACTGTATACTGGAGACTCTGAGGTCCGTACTGGTTTGGAACCAGTGGATGATGGTTTCAGCACCAAACACAGTTCATCACACATGTTGAATAAACATTGAAATGAAGGCTTATTCATATCAAAATGACATACAGAAATCTGAAGTAAGAAAAAGGTCATCAGTGGTCATGTGACCAAACATCATTTCAACACACATTAGTTTTGGACTGAGGATTTAATTTCAAGGTGACATTTTCTATTGTTGCAGATTCTGAAGTCGACATTTCCGTTTTATTTTCAGAGTGATGACACCTTGGAAAAACTCTCCATCATTTTAAACTCATCATTTATTCTTTATTATACAAATATTACAACATCTATTAGCATCACAATCAGTCATAGTCACAGTAGACAGTCCAGTGATAGCATGATTTTTCCACACTGGCAGCATTTGGCCACCAGCACTGGCCAGCTAGCGCTAGCATTAGCCACCTTTATGAGCACTTAGATACTGTACATAGATCCAGCTGGACTCAGCAGAAGGTCAAGTGTCAATGCAGGTTCTGTCATCTCAGTCAGTTCAGTATTGATGAGCAAGATGCAGAAAAGATTCCACTGCATTTCAGTCACTTAATAACCATTTGTTCTCAGCATTTGCTTTATTAGAGGATTCCAGCCTCCAACCATCAATATGAAACTGTCTCTCAAACTGATCTTCCCAACCAGCCGCCTACAAACATGGCGGTACAAGATGGCCACGACCTTTGACCTTCTGTCTGTTTCTATAAAGAACCGTTCTAACGGCAGGAAAACCAAAGGACTTTTATTTTCTACTAATCAAAGACTTCAAACAATATTGATGGTTGTATATGAAGTTTTCAGCAATAAATCTGGACTGATTTTACACACTGAACCTTTGAGGCAAAATGAATAAATTAATTCTATTATTTAACAGCTGATCAGTGGTCACATGACTAAACAGGTTGATATAAAATATTTTATTGTGGTGATTAATTATTTTCTGATTATTGTTGTGCTTTTGTTTGGTTTAATAAACATTACAGTGTTATAGACATTAATATTTTTAATTTCAGATAGTGATGAAAACACACTCCATCATTTATTCTTTATCCAGGTTGAGTTACTGCAGGTTGTCAGAGACCCCTCCCACCTCAGACACCTGGACCTGAGTAGGAACCAGCTGCAGGATTCATCAGTGAAGGTGCTGAGTGGTTTTCTGGAGAGTCCAGACTGTAAACTGGAGACTCTGTGGTCAGTACTGGTTTGGAACCAGTGGATGATGGTTTCAGCACCAAACACAGTTCATCACACATGTTGAATAAACATTGAAATGTAGGTTGATTCATATCAAAATGACATCCAGAAATATGAAAACTTCAAGTTTGAAGTTAAAACAGGTCATCAGTGGTCATGTGACCAAACATCATTTCAACACACATTAGTTTTGGACTGAGGATTTAATTTCAAGGTGACATTTTCTGTCATGTCAGATCCTGAAGTCGACATTTCACTTTGATTTTCAGAGTGATGACACCCTGGAAAAACTCTCCATCATTACAAACTCTCCATCATTATAAACTCCCCATCATTTATTCTCTATTCAGGTTGAGGAGCTGCAGGTTGTCAGAGCTCAGCTGTGATTGGCTGCTCTCAGCTCTGAAGTCCAACCCCTCCCACCTCAGAGAGCTTGACTTTGGTTGGAACCACCTGAAGGATTCATCAGTGAAGCCACTGATGGATCTTGTCCACAGCAGAGACTATCAACTGGAGATTGTGAGGTCAGTACTGGTTTGGAACCAGTGGATGATGGTTCCAGCACCAAAGCCAGTTGATCCCACAGCAGAGGTCCAGTGTTCCCAGTCACAGTGTGAGAGGAGGATGGTGACGTCCAGCTGCTCCTCATTCATCCAACATCTGCTGCCAAACTGCTTCTTCTCTCAGTTCACCACTCAATTATTGATCAGTTCATCTTCATCAGGCGTCAGTATCAGTCCAACACTCCATGGTCACATGACCTTCATATGTTCCACACTTGACATGTGACTGAGAGTCTGCTTCTTCTCACCAGTCACTCCATCATCTCCATCAACAGTCAACGTCTCTGTGATGATGCTTTCAAGGACCGTGAGTCCTGACTCCTGCTGTCTCTTCTTCTCTCTGCAGGTGGCAGGATGAGGAGGAGAGTGAAGAGGGGAGCTCCATCTAGTGGTTGCTGACAGAACTACAACCAGTGGAGATGAGTGACACGCCGAGGCTCCGCCCCTCCTCCACCTGCAAGCTACACACACTCACACACACACACACACACACACACCAGTGGGCGTGTCACGACCTTTGACCCCAGTGGAGCCTGGTGGCTGGTGTAGTGTCTTCAGCTTTGACCCTTCTCCTGCAGGCCTTTTGCCTGTATTAGGAGAACAGATCTCTCGTTCGCACTGCTTCTGCATTAGGCAACCTGCCCTTGGAAGGCTTCATCTCAACTCCCTAGGAAGACTGTATAAATAACACATTCCAACTCTAGTCAGTAACTTTCCCATCCTTTCACCTTCTGTGTTACAATTGTCTCTTTGTCCTCCTTATATGTGCCTGATGACGAGACCTGTCGGTATAAGGAGGTGATGTTCTAACTATTCTCTGAGAGATTGTGAGAGCGTCTGCGCATCTGGACACACAGCCTCCCCAGGCTTTCTAGACCACTGTTTTGATAGGTAATAAACCTGTTTTTATGCAACTGAGTCAGTGTCCACGAGGATTCCTTCAACATCCACACTTCACTGCTGCAACCTGAAGAATCCACTATACTATCTATCTACCTTTCTATAATTCTTTCCACAGAAAGAGGTCTCACAACAAAAATATTTGCATGAAGCACCATGTGGAGGGGCAAAGTGGCCTCCCCACGAAAAAGGGGATCTGGGCCGACCGGATTGAGGTGGTGGAGTTGAAGGAGGAGGCAGGCAACGTCAAGTACAGGACAAAAAAAACTTTATTCTTTTAACCCAAACAAAACCCATAAATAAAGCAACAGGAAACTCAGGTTTCTCGGTCCCCTAGTCTCACAACAGACTAGCCAGCCCCCCCCCCTTTATATCCGCCAGCAGCCTGTGGCCAATTGGGCCACCCCACTAACCGTGGGGACCTTGCAAAAATAGAACATTGCAAACAAAACAAATAACACAAAGAAATATACACTTCAATAAACACAACATACTTCCCCCTAAACATACAAACCCTTAAATACAAATAAACCCTACATTATCCCCTTAATTATCTATTCAAAAAAAAACCTTGACGGCAATGGGCTACGCCACTTAGCCCGGCGCTCCATAAAACCCCACCCCTGCAGCGGCGTGCGCTTCCGCCCAGGAGCAGCGGAGCCGACCGGGACCAAACGGATGCAGGTGAGATGTGTGTGAGCAGCATAGTGTCTAGGGTAGAACAGAAGATGGTGGGAGATGATGGAGCAGTGCACTAACTGTTACCGGTTGTTAAGGGGAAAGAATGGGAGTCGCGGTGCTCCGCGCTCCCGACGCCGACACCCTGCTCACGCCACACGTCCCCCCGCCCCAAACCACGGCCGGGCACAAGAACAGTATTAAATACAATAAAAATCTACTACACAACCCCGTGTGTGCCACTTTCTGTGTGTGTGTGTGTGTGTGTGTGCGCCCGTGCGCGTAAAACAGCGTCTCTTACGCTCGCTCTCCCGCGTGGGCAACGCCACGCCGCCGCGTCCTCGTGGGGGAGACAGTGAGAAGGGGAGGCGGAGATCGCTCACTTTCTCACACACCAGTTGTTGGGTCATTGACTTAAGGGGAGCTGGAATGGCCTTCATCACCCTGATCGAACAGTTGAGGTTTTATTTAGCACAGAAAAAATCTCCCTTATCATTCATCCAATGAGAAACTGCCCATATTCCCTTATCCAACCAAGTATCCAAAACCAATGACTCACCCCAAAAGAGAACATATCTGCTATTCCACAAGGGAGAGTTATGAGGAGTAAAGTTGTGTTTGTACAAGAGGTTCCAGTAAAGGAGAACTTGCTGGTGATAGTCAGAAAGTTTTACAGGTAGTTTCCAAACATCAAAATCACATGGCAACAGAAAATCAATGCCACCCAGTTTTTGGAAGATCACCGTAGGAACATTAAACCAAAGAGAAAGAGCAAAGCCATCTTAACTTCAAGACTCCATTCATGGCTGAAAGGTCTATGGCATTTAGGGCACCATCCTCAACAGTCTTCACCAGGTCAGCTCTTCTTATATACTGACATTTGTTTTTCCAAATGAACTTAAAATTTATAGTGTTAATGTGCTTCATAGTTTTGTGTGAAATATCTACAGAAAAGGCAGGGTAAATTGTTTTGGACAGACTTTCCATCTTAGAAAGTAACACCCTTCCAAATATTGTATTGTCTCCCTGTAGCCAGGAGTTTAGAATATTTTTTCATTAAGCGATATTTTCCCTCTGCCTTACTTCTTTGTTTTTTCTAATAACAATACCAAGGTAATTCACTTGCTTTTTAACCACAATATTACAGATTGAGAGAGCAGGCTGATCATGAAGGGCAAAAATTTCACATTTATCAATATTCAATCTTAGACCAGAGGCTTTGGAGAACTGATGGATGTAATCAACTACTATTGGAATTTGTATCGCATCTTTCGAAAACAATGTCGTATCGTCTGCAAATTGACTTATGAGAAAGATTCTTCTGCCGAATTTTAATTCCTTTAACATCAGTGATTTTTATCCTAATTGCTAATAATTCTGCCACCGGAATAAATAATAAAGGAGAGGTGTTGCAACCCTGTCTGATACCCCTGTTGACTCTGTACCGTGTTCTAAAGTCACAGAGCTGTTGATATCATTGTACAACAACTTGAATTTTTGACCAGAACCAAAATAATTTAGGGTATTTAGTATAAAAGGGTGCTCAGCAGAATGGAAAGCTTTACAGAAGTCTAAAAAGAGAATGAACCCACTATAATCCACCAGATCCATAACAAGGCGAAAATTATTGTGGATCGATGGGCCACCTAGAAAACCAGATTGTGTATCATCGACGAGGCGTGACAAACCTACTTTCATTCTAGCAGCTATACATCCAGAGAGCAATTTATAATCAGTGTTTAGAAGAGTAAAGTCATCTAAGACTCTCTTGTCTTTATTATGTTTAGCAATGAGCGTTATTAGTCCTTGTTTCACGCTGGGCATCAGCTCCTTCTTTTCAATACATTCCTGAATCGCCCTGAACAATAAACATCTTACTTCATCCCAGAACAAGCGGTAGAAATTAGCAGTGAGCCCGTCCGTACCAGGAGCCTTGTTCAACGGCAACCCAAGACAGACAGCATCCAACTCTTCTAATAACAAGTCTGAATCACAAAGTTCTCTGAATGTTTCATCCAAGACAGCTTTAAAATTCTCAATCTGGGCAAAGAAGCTCATTGATTGAGCTGGAGAGAACTCAGAGGAGTAAAGGTTGCTGTAAAACCTAAAGACTTCTTTTTCAATCATTTTTTTTATCTTTGAATTCACTTCCATTGATTAACAGGCTCGATGTTGCCTTGTTGTCTTGACTTTTCTTTTCAAGCCTGCTAAAGTAAGAGCTTTTTTTTCACCCTCTTCCATCCATTTTGCATGCAATCTTATAGAAGCAACTTCAGCTCTCTTCAGACAAATATCATCAAGTTTGGACTGTAAAAGCATTAGAGTTTCATTTTCTTCAGAAGATAGATTAGGTTTGCTACAATATCTACTGAACTCGCTGAACAAGTTATTTTCTTCACTTCTCCTTTCCCTCTTTAATTCCTTGCTAAATCTAATGGAGAATTATCTCATTTTGTATTGGGCATATTCCCATTTATTAATTGAATTATCCATGCAGACATCATTTTCTATATTTAGTAATAATTCTCTTATTTTCGCACAGTATTTTTCATTCTGCAGAAGGTTAGCGTTAAATTTCCAGTACCCTTGGTTTTTCGTTCTTGCATAAGACGCATTTAAAGTAATTCCTATTAAACAGTGGTCAGTTAAAGGAGCTCTGGTAACAAAACAATCAGAAATCAGATCTTCAAGCGAGGCAGCTGAAAGCCAGTAGTCGATCGTAGATTAGGCGGTACCATTAGTTGTGTAGCAGGAGTATTGCTTCTTCCCTACAGTTTGATTTCTCCAGATGTCGACCAAACTATTGACTCTAATAAAGTCTGTCATAAGGGAGTTATACTGGTGAGTTACAAATTTAGACGGCCATCTGTCTTCCCATTCGTGAGGCACCATATTCCAGTCACCCCCCAGTAGAACAAAGTCACTGGGATGGAGCACTTTAAGCTCAGCTATATTTTCCAGTAACGTTTCTTAAAAGTTTTCTGTTCTGGGCAGCAGAATTGTAACCATAAACATTGACCAAAATCAAAAAGTAGCTTCCAACTTTCAAAACTGCAATTAGCCAATGACCTTCTGCATCTGCTTTGTACGAGATGACATCACCAGGAAATCTATTCAAACAAACAGCAACACCTATTGCTCCCATGGCTGAACAATATTTTATCACCCCACATATTTGTCCAAAAGTTCACATCTTCATCAGAAGAATGAGTTTCCTGCAAAAACCAACAGTATACTTTTTGTCCTTTGCAAAACAGAAATAATGCTTTTCTTTTAACAATGTCCTTAAGGCCCCTCACATTTAACCACGAACAGGAAATAGTGCAATCAAACATACACGTTAAAATAAAATCAACAAATGAAACAATAGAACTCAGAACGTTCAAACATAGCCAAAGTAAACTTGTTTACTCCTAAGAATAAAAGTGTCCCTCTAACAGTCATTTACTGACTTCACAAAGTGTCGTATCAAAACCTGATCTTTCCTAACCGATCTTCCGACCCTCCACGTATCCGTGTGGCCCACAGAAGTAGGCTGGTTTTCCTTCACGTCAAGCCTGCTCCATCTGCTGCCACAGCTTCTTCCTCGCCTCCCTGTCCTCCAGCGGCAACATCTCCGAGAAGCGGATGCCCCTCTCCTTACAGACCGGGGAATCCTTGCTGCTGCGCCAGATCTCCTCCTTAATCAGCCTCCGCGCGAACATCACCATCACCGGTCTGCTCTGATTGTCCTCCTTCCGCCCGATCCTGTGCACGATGTCCACAGCATCTTCCAGCTGACGCACTTCCAAATTAGGAGCAACTTTTCTAAAGAGTTGGATGGCGTCTACTCCAACATTTTCACCACTCTTCTCCGTCAAACCATTAAGTTTGAGACACCACCGCATCTTGTATCTTTCCTGCTCCTTGATCTTCTCCCTCAGGTCGGCGTTTTCAGTTTTGAGGTGTTCAAGTAGATTTTCTAACTCCTTCACTCTTGCTTTGCAATCCTTCGTCTCTTCAGCATTGAGCTGTACCGCTTTCAACAACGCAGCTAGCATGCAGCTAGTCTGCCTCGCCTGCGCCTTCAACTCATCTGAGTTTTTGTTCATACCTTGAATAGCCTCTAGTAAGGTCAGGTTGGAGACCTCCGTCTCTCCTGCCCCCCCCCTTGCTCTTACCAGCTGGAGGATTGGTCGGGGTCGCCGAGGTGGCGCCAGTGACTTTTCTCTTAGCTTGATTAGCCATAGCAGTCTCCATAGCATAGTCATGGTCGTCATTGACTAAGTCCGGATCCGCCAACAAATCCTTAGAGGTGCTCGAATTTTGAGCCATCTCAACGTTTTCACTGGACATCCGCAGCAATGCAGGTTTCAACACACTCCTTGCTTTCATTTTACAGTTGTGAGTCGTCTTTTATCAATAATTTGGGACAAGTTGACAACGCTAACGAGTCTTGCTGCTCAACACGCCATCTTGCCGGAAGTCCACCAATAGTTTTAAAACTGAAGTTGCTTGAGGTCACAATACACTCACAGTCAGAGCCGGCCCAAGGCATAAGCGAAGTAAGCGACGGCTTAGGGCCCCAAGGCCACTAGGGGCCCCCAAGAGCAATCAAAAAAAAACAAAAAAAACATTTTTTTTCCCATGTATAAATTATGATTTCTATATGATCAAAGATATATTATTGTACAAAAACACACTTTCAACAGAGTGCAGCTGCTGATGTAGACCTAGTGATTCTTAATGCCTCTGTCACTAAAGCTTCGCTGCACCGGTGCCTCCTGCCAAGAAAAAAGAAAAAAGTTGTTATTGCACTACAACTTATTGTTGCACCTTGCTGTTGCATTTTTTTGAAACCAAAAATAATAAACCAGATGACACATTTACAGTAAGAACATTGTCTACCTGTTTATTTTTGTTACTTTCAGTCAGACTAGATGATATACCTCACTTTGTGCTTTATCACTTGGAATGTTGTGTAAATCAACCCCAGGACACTCTTGTAGCTGGATGTGCTACCCTTTGAGATTGACTCTAATACAGTATCATCGGCAGTAAACATCTCGCGTGATGCTGTGAGATTCTCGGACCGTCGGCGCAATCCAAAATGGCGACACCTTGTCAATAGCTAACAAACTGGATTATCTGACGAGTTACAGATATTTATAAAATAAAATAAATAAATAAATAAATAAAAACCGCGAAGAAATAAGAATCCTGGAGGACGAGGAGAGCGTAGCCGATCTGGAAAAATATCTCATGGGGTAATGGGGAAGACGAGCAAGACGCCGACGCCAACGGCAACGCCGTCTTCTAAGCGAAGCCGTCCCGAAGACTCCCCCGGAGCAATTTCCCCACCCGGTAATTCATCGATTGACGTATTATTGTCGATTGAACAAAGGCTCACCAGCGTTGATGCCAGATTAAGCCTAATGGAAATACTCCACCAAGAATTCCAGGCGATGCGCGAGTCGCTGGAATTCAGCCAGCAACAGGTTGTCTCCCTAGCCGCAGAAAACAAGGAGCTGCGAGGGTCGGTTAAATCTCTCACCGAGGGAATGAGCCAACTCAGTAAAGACAATAAAAATCTAAAAGAAACAGTCTTAGACCTCCAGGCACGCAGCATGAGGGACAACCTGGTGTTCTCAGGGATCCCCGAAAAGGCGGAGGAAGACCCGGAGAGGACGGTTGCGGACTTCCTTACGAAGAACATGAAGCTTCCTATGGAGACCGTCAAGACCATCACCTTCCACCGGGTACATCGTCTTGGAGGGAAGAAACCTGACAGCCGCTGGCCGAGACCCATTGTGGTAAAATTTGAACACTTTAAGCAAAAAGTGCTGGTAAAGAGCCGAGGACGGGAACTGGCGGAACCGACTTTGGAGTGAACGACCAATTCCCAAGGAGATTCTGGATCGCGAAGAATCCTCTTCCCGATCTGAAAAAGGTTCCTCGATGAAGGCTCTAGAGCGGTTGTCGCAGTAGACAAGCTCTTCGTTAATGGTCAACTATATCGCGATCGCGAGTCAACTCCGTGGCTGTACTAACCCTCTTCTCCACAGGCTTCAAAGACAACAGGTAATATCATATTAATGCAGCTTATGCCAATATAGCTGTCAATCATAAACACGTAAGCGCCATTTCAGTTTAATAATGATTTCACTGCATCGAACTGATTCTCCCCCCCTTAATATCCCTCCCCTCAAGCTGCACTTATGTCTTTTCCTCACTTCTTCTCTCTCTGGTAACAATGTTCACCATGACAGATCATAACGTTGTTTGTTTACATATGCAGGGTGTACGCGCTCATGCACACTTGTGTGCGCCACACACACACACACACACACACACACACGCACGCACGCACACACCCACATACACCTCTCTAGGTCTATATAGCAAACATGTCCTCCCTTAAGTTTGTCACTTGGAATGTGCGGGGTATAGGTACCAGGGATAAAAAATTAAAAATTCTCAACCATTTGAATTTTCTTGAAGCCGACATTGCCCTACTACAGGAAACTCACTCAACAAACACTACAGCACAAAATCTAAAATCGACCGATTTCCCAAACATCTACTCGGCGAGTTATAACTCGAAACAGAGAGGTGTTGCTATACTGATCAATAAGAGACTTAATTTCATTATAAATAGTACAATATCTGACCCTAATGGAAGATATATAATAATTAACACTAACATTGACAATAAAGATTACTGTATTGCTAGTATTTATGGCCCAAATGTGGATGATCCCTCTTTCTATCATGCCTTCTTCTTGTCACTCTCTACACATGTAAACGCAATACTCATAGTAGGGGGTGATTTCAACCTAGTATTAGACTCTGATATTGACAGATCCAACACCTCAGCTAGCCAACGACACTCATTAGCTGCAGACACATTAAAACAGTATATGAGTGATTTTGGTTTATCAGACCCTTGGCGTTCAAACCACCCAACTCACAGAGAGTACACGTTTTTCTCTTCTGTTCACCACTCATACTCACGCTTGGACTACTTTATTACCAGCAATTCACTCTTGGCAGACATCCGGGAAGCCCAGATCCACTCCATCACTATTAGTGATCATGCACCTGCCTCTATCTGCATCTCCTCAAAGGCACCTAGAGCACCGATCTGGAATTGGAGGCTGAATACGTCATTACTCATAGACCCAGATTTTATAAAATACTTTAATAGGGAGTGGACAATATTCCTAGAAATTAATGACTTGCAAGAAACTCCTGTACATGTTCTCTGGGAAACAGCTAAAGCAGTAATGCGGGGCAAAATAATATCTTACTCATGCATGCCAAAAAAAAAAGGAACTAGCGTTGGAGGGTGAATTAATCAATAATATTAAAACTATAGAATCTTCATATGCCACCCAACAGGAAGAAGACGTGTGGAAAGAGTTATGTAAACTAAAAACGGAATTAGCTAAACTGACAGATAAAAAAATCAAGTTCCAAATGCAAAGATTACGCCTTGAAAATTTTGAATGCAATAATAACTCTAGTAAATTCTTAGCGAACCAACTAAAGTCAAACAGAGAAAGAGCAACAATCTCCTCCATCAAAAACCTGGATGGCAAACTAACCCATAATCCAGACGAAATTAACCAATGCTTCAGAGATTTCTACAAAAAACTATATTCCTCCGATAATAACCCTTCAGAAGCCTCTATAGATAATTTTCTTAATAGTATTGTGCTACCTAAATTAAATCAGGAACAGGCTACTACAATGGACGCAGACCTCACTCAGGCGGAGTTTGAAGAAGCCTTGGCACAAATGCCATTAAATAAGGCCCCAGGACCTGATGGCTTCCCAGTTGAATTTTATAAGGCACTTTGGCCAACTGTTGGCCCTACCTATTATAGAATGGCTAGAGAGATCCTAAATACTGGACTTCTCTCTTCAAACATGAATTCTGCTAACATTAGCCTCATACTCAAACCTGACAAAGACCCATCGCTCCCAACTAGCTACCGACCAATATCGTTAATCAATACTGATCTTAAAATTATCTGCAAAGCAATAGCTAGACGACTAGAAAAATGTACTCCATATATAATCCATCCTGACCAAACAGGATTTATTAAAGGTAGAGACTCAACTTCCAATGTACGTAGATTTATCAATCTGATAGATTACACTAACGCCAATAACCTACAAACAACAATTGTTTCGCTAGATGCAGAAAAAGCATTTGACAGGGTCAATTGGAACTTCTTATTTGCAACGCTACAAAAATTTGGTTTCGGGAATTCATTTATATCCTGGATACGAACATTATATAACTCTCCGTGCGCCTCAGTTAGAACGAACAGCCAGATCTCTCAAAGGTTTAATCTGCAACGAGGCACCAGACAGGGCTGCCCTCTCTCCCCTTCACTATTTGCAATGTTTATTGAACCTCTGGCAGCTGCAATTCGGCAAAATGAGAATATCAAAGGAGTCCAAATTTCAACATCTGATCATAAAACAAGCCTTTATGCCGATGACGTATTATTATTTCTTCGAAATACACAATCCTCACTTGCTGAAGTTATCACCCTTATTGACAATTTCTCTTGTATCTCGGACTATTCAATAAATTGGGCAAAATCCACAGTGCTTCCGCTTAATTGTAAATTTAAACGAACCTCTCTAGCACCTCTGCAAGCCGGTAATATACGATATTTAGGTATCAGCTTCTCTCCCAACCTATCAGACTTAATACAACTCAATTTCATCCCGCTATTAAAAAAAATAGAAAACGATCTAATTCGATGGAGAAACTTACCCATATCTCTTTTAGAGAAAGTTGCGACAGTCAAAATGATGGTTTTACCTAAATTAAACTACCTTTTTTCAATGATTCCATATCAACCGCCTGCTCAGTGGTTTAAAACCCTGAACTCAAATGTCACAATGTTTCTATGGAAAACAAACCACCCGTATCAGTCTGAAGACGCTTCAAAAGCGAAAGATGCTGGGGGACTAGATTTGCCAAACTTTTATTACTACTATATTGCCAACAGAATAAAGTATATTCATAAGTGGTTCAACCCTAGCCCACATGATGTATCCTGGCATGTCATAGAACAAGCATATTGTGGCGATATTCAGTTAGCAGACTTGCCATTTATCAGCACACTAAAGCACCACAGTTGCATGAAAAGTGTTAATATAAGTCACTCTCTGACGGCTTGGACGGAATTTCTGAAAATCACAGGCTCTTCCCTTCTCCCGTGTGGTCGTATGCCCATCTGGAAAAATCCTGATATACTGCAAAACAAAAAAGTACTTAACTTCACACACTGGGCAGATAAAGGTATAACTCATGTAAAACACATAAGAGAGAATAATAATTTTAGACCATTTCATGAGCTTGTGACACAGTTTGGAATTAACAGTAGTTGTTACTTAGAATACATGCAAATTAAGTCCATAATTAAGAAAAAACTCAAACTTAAACTTGAACAAACACACATGGAGGTCTCTCCGGCTGTACAGTCGGTCCTTTAATTCTCACCTCCTAAACTACTTTCCAAGATATATAAAATCCTTACAAATACAGATCGCACTATTTCTATCCCAACTGTTAAGTGGGAAAGAGACCTGTCTCTCCAGCCTCACCCTAATTTCTGGAGGACAATTTGCCTGAACACCTTTTCACTGATAAAACAACCTAACCTACAATTAATACAATTTAAAGTACTCCACAGGATACACTACACTGGACAGCGGATGTTTCAGATGGGCATGACCGCCTCTCAGACCTGCTCACACTGCACAGTTAATGTCCCAGATAATTACCTACACGCTGTATGGCATTGCCCACCAGTAAATAAATTCTGGCACATAGTATGCAATGATCTATCAGCACAGGTTGGTTACACCATCACAGCCACTCCCTCTTTTTGTCTCTTAGGGGACCTCACTGATATCACCTCAGATAAGGCAGAATCTCGCATGCTGATCACCTCCTTATCTATCGCTAAGAAAACAATCCTCATAAACTGGAAATCAAAACAACACCTGCACATCGCACAATATAGGAACTTACTCTTAGACCACACCTCCTTGGTAGGAGTGTCTGCTTCATCCTTTAACTAACTGGCAATCAATCAATAGCTGAGGCTGCTGGTTGATGTGGGCAGCCGTGGTCGTGCTGCTACGGGCCGGGTGCGGTCTGGGGTGGGGGATGGGCGTGGGGTACTTGGCTGCTGCGGGTTGGTGGGGGCGGGGTTGGGTGCCCGGCAGGGGATGTCTGCCACGCTGGGGCTGGGCCTGGTGGTTGGTGGGTGGTGCCCGCGGGGTGGGGGCGGCGGTCGGGGTGGGGGTGGCGGTCCCTGGCTCTGGGCTGGGGGCCCCCCTTGTTGGTGGGGGGGCTGCTCCATCCCTGTGTCCAGGGACTGGTGCTGGATCGTGCACGCGGTGGGGTCGCGTGCCTGGGGTGGGGCTGCTGTGCCGGCGGCTACCGCTCCTGCGTGCCCGGGTGGTGCCTTCTGCCCCGCCTTCGCCTTCCGTCTCCCTGGTCGCCGCCGCTGCCCCGGGGCCCTTGGGCGGTGGGGGGTGGGCCCCTTTTGGCTCCTGGATCCCTGTGGTGTCCCCGGCCCCGATGTCGCTCAGGGGGCGCCCTGACCGGGAGTCTCCCCTGGTCACATAATAGGTGTATTTTTTTTATTTTTTTTTTTATTTAATTTTATTTTTTATTTATTTTTATATTTTTTTTTAATTTATATTTATTTATTTATTTATTTATTTATTTATTTATTTTTTAAAATTTATTTATTTATTTATTTTGCTTTCTTCTTTCAGCTTTGGGGGATTTGTGTCTTGGGTGGTCGCTGCCCGGCCTTCTGGCCGGGCGTCGTGGGGGGTTCGGTGTGGGTGGCGGCCGGGTCCCCGGTGGGCCTCCCCCCGGTGCGGTTTCCTCACCCTTGCTCTGGGCCGCACTGGGTCCGTATGGGGGGGGGCTTCTGGGTGCCCGGGCCTGCCTTGGGTACCGATCCTCCCGGTGGGTGAAGGGGCTGGGTCCTGTCATGGGGATGGGTCTGGTCTCGCTCGCTTTCCCTGGGGGGCCCCCGTCCGGGGGCTGGGCTCTGCTGCCTGTCCGCCCCGGGTGGTGTCCCTTCTTCTTGTGGTATTTGCCTCCCTGTCATCTTGCCCTGGCTCCTTGTGGGTGGGTGCCCTCTGGCCCGGGGGGCCTGCTGCTCCGGGCCTCTTCCTGGCCGGCTCTGCGGCGGGTGTGCCGTGTCCGGGATCTCCCCCCCTGGCTCGTTGCTGGTGTGGGGCGGCTACGACCTCGGAGGCCGCACTAATTGGCAGCCTACTTCCAGTGACATACTTAAACACACCCACTCCCGCACTCAGATACACACACCACCACATCCATACACACGCACACACACACACACACATACACATATACACACATGTAAGTAAGCACACACACAAGTATACACACATGCAAGTATATACACACACACACGTATACACACATATAAGTATACACACACACACAAGTACACACACGTACAAGTATACACACACGCATACACACACACACACAAGAATTCACAAGCGCAGCTACACTGTTGCACACTGGTGCATGGCTTATTGTCTGATTCATCCATGAGTATATTATTATTACTGTTCTTATTACGATTATTATTATCATTATTATTAATAATATTATTACCATTAACGTCGTTATTATCATCGCTATCATTATCATTATCATTGTATGTACTTGCATGTATGTTTATATGGGTAGATATGCATCTAGGTGCATGTGACCATGTGTAAATGTACAGGTATGCACATGTATGTGTGGGTATATGTATATATATGTATGTATATATATATATATATATATATATATATATACATATATGTATATGTATATATATATGTATATGTACATATATGTATATATATATATATATATATATATATATATGTATATGTATGTATATATATGTATATATATATATATATGTATATGTATATATATATATATATATATATATATATATATATATATATATATATATATATATGTTTCTCTTTCCTTTTTTTTCCTTAGATTAATCAGGTTATCATTTCAATAAGCCCACCATCTGACAATTAGCTATGCAAATGTACGATCTGTTTTGTTCTGTTTTGACACAAAAATTGTATATTGTTGCCAGTCGCCTCCTCTACTCCTCTCTCTCTATCCCTCTCATCACCCCCCCTCACTCATTTCCCCTCTCTACTTTCCTCTCACCCCCCTATCTATCCCTCCCTCAGTCCGGTCATGGCCAGAATGTCACTAAGAATATTATAATAAAACCACTCAAGAGGTAGCTCCTGAAACGACCCATGTGGCTCACACTCTCAAGACCTACCTCTGACAATAAAATCTGTCAGCCATCATAGACATTCAGAGACACTTCTGCTTGTCATTATGGCCAGACCGGAAAAAAAAAAAAAAAAAAAAAAAAAGAAAACCATATGTGGCACCCTGGACGTGATCCATGATGCATTCATTGAAATTATTCCTATTAAGTTTGCATTGGGGCGACACGGTGGCGCAGTGGTTCGCGCTGCCGCCTCACAGCAAGAAGGTCGTGGGTTCGATTCCGGGGCCCGGACCTCCAAAAACATGCATGTGTGGTCAATTGAATATTCTAAATTGTCCGTAGGTGTGCATGTGAGTGTGAATGGTTGTTTGTCTCTATGTGGCCCTGCGATGAACTGGCGACTTGTCCAGGGTGTACCCTGCCTTCGCCCTAAGACAGCTGGGATAGGCTCCAGCAGACCCCCGTGACCCTGAATTGGAATAAGCGGGTATAGAAGATGAATGAATGAAGTTTGCATTGGTCTTACTTATGTTTCTGATTATTTTACCTTTGGAGATACAGCAACAGCATAATTTAAGTAGGATGTAAACAACACTGCCAGAGCTGCATTGAACTCATTGTAGGTGTGTGAATGATCAACAATCAATATTGGCTGAAATAGAGGGCCCCAAAATCAAATTTTGCTTAGGACCCCATGGAGGGTTGGGCCGGCCCTGGAGCAAAGCACTGGCCCACAGGCATTATTCTGTGGTACTTGTCACAGTGCTCAGTCACAGATACATGTGTGACGACACAAATGAACCAGATGAATCCTGTTCTTGTTTCAAAACCAAAAAAAGATGCACTGACATCTTGTGCTGTGCTCGCATGTAAAGCAGAAATGTAAATGTAGTTTTCCAGATGAGGTCATTTCCCTATCATTTTTTCCTTGTGGTTGTGAGTGATGGACCCCACTGTGTGCTGTCTCCAAAGCTGCCACCTTTTGTCTGTCACAAATGAAGCTACCGTCTTTGTTTTTCTGAGTATGGTCACCCTGGCCCTGCATTTTTCTACCACTGTGCCGTGGCACACTCGTGTAACTTATTTTAGATTAGTTACAAATAAAGAACAGTAACTTAGTCAATAACAATTTAAAGTTTTTCATACACTTTATTAATCCTGAGGGGTTAATAAAACTGAGGGGACCTTCCCCTTCTGCCTTTAACCTGAGGTGACAACCATCAGCTGCATCCAGCCTCCATAAATGTTAGCAGATAAATCCTTCACAACCAAACTTGCAGCAATAAAGATGCAACCGCCACTACTGCCTAAATGAATACCCCTCATATTACCATCAATACAACATGACTGAGTTGAGCAACACTTTTCAAACCATTTATAATCAATAAGCTCACAGTCACACTTCAGTGTTGGAAACTAAGATCAGCGATGCTGTTAAAACGTACAAATAAAAGGCAGTTTTAAGACAATAGTCAACACAGTTTTGATCAGTCCACCAACAGTTCGCTATGTGAGCTTAAACAAGCTTGTCCAATAAACTTTGCATTGTTTTATTCAGACACTGATAAGACGACAATGAAAAATCTTATTAATTTATTTGCGTAGAGAAAATGCAGCAGAAAGACGACTCAGCATTTGGCACTGCTGCTGCTTCAATACACCAAGTTATTCACAGTATTAATTGCAAATGATTTGGCAACAAAATCTTCTGAATCTGCTCTCAGTGCTCATCCAATCACAGGACGCGAACATGTGACATTCAGTGTAAGACCTTCTTGCTGGTCTTGGTGTCAGAGACTCGAGATCTGATTGGCTATGGTCACTGACTGTGTCCATTCACTGACGCTGCACTGGATCCTTTTGAAGATTTTTCATTCTGAATTTGGGAGCAGTGAAACTCAAAGTTCAGAACAGCTTGCTTTAGATCATCAAATGCTTCATGTTCTTCAGCTGCACGTGGAATGAAAGTCAACTGCACATATACGTCTATGTCTGTTCTGTTAATCTGTTAGTTGTTTGTTTTTCTTTTCCATAGAGTCTATCTGGATTCTTCCAGTGGTCAGCGTGAATGATACCACTGAGAGCTGCACTCTGCTGTGTGTGGTGGAGAAACCTGCAGGAACGACACTCTGGTGGTCCAAAGACGAGGAAAAAAGTGAAGCAAAGCAGCTCCTCACTGTCTCTGCTGCTCACTATTAACACAAAGGAGTTTAGCTGCTCTTACAAGTGTGAGGCTGCTACCCCTGCTGAGGTGAAATCTCAGAAAGCCAATGTGACTGCACTGTGCAGTGGAGACAAGAACTCAGACAACAACCAGACAAATGGTAAGTTGTCATGAGCATTAAACCTCTTTTCTCTGCTGCATCTTGATGTACGTTTCCTTAACACAGATGTGTTTTACAGGTGTGACCATAATCATCGTTGTCATTGTCCTGCTGTTGTCTATACTGGCACTGGTTGGATTTTTCATCAAGTGGGAGTGTTAGAGCAAAGACCAGGACAACCAGACGGTATTGTGTTTTCCTCCCCAAAATTTAATTTTGCTAAAAAGTTGATTTCTAAATACTTGAACAAATTAATTTTGAATCAACTTCAAACTTTTGCAGGAACGTTTTGTTTTTTGAACAAAGACAACAGAGTCCTCAGTCCTGCCTGAGGGCTCAACTGGCTTCATGCTGAGTGTTGGGGGGACACTGGGAGCATTTCTGACCCCATTCTGAGGGAGTTGCTTCTTTCCACCTGACCCGTAAAGGTGTTTTATTTTTTTTGAATAAAATGTACTACTACTATGCTAGTTAAGATTTCTTAGCTACTGTGCTGGTTTGGGATAGAGGGTGGGAGCTTTTGAAAATGAGACAAAGAATGGCCTTTGTGCAGGTGATTAAAACAAGACAAATAAATACTTTGTTGCTGTGTTACTCTTTTTTGGAACAAAATTAAAGGCAATTTTAAAAATGAAGTGTTTGCTTTATTCATATTATATTTTAGGAATAACAGTTTTATAAAGTTAAAAGTTTCAAACCCTGGGAATAGTTTACCAGAACACTGTTGTTACTGTATAATACACTTTCTGCCCGAACGAGCTGGCGTTATCCACACAGCTTCCAGAAGGTGGCGGCCAAGAGTTGCCTGCCAACAAACCAGACTGCGACGTAACGGCAGCCTTGCAGGGTCAGTTTGATGAAGCCCAGTGATCAACCCAACCCTGCTAGCTGACCTCTCTCACAGGCTTAGAAGAAACACCAGATGGTGCAGCTTGAGGTCGTCAACACTGCTGAACTCAGGGTCACTGTTGGATCAGATCATCAGTCCCCAGCTTGTGTCCAAGTTGTTCAGGTTCATGATGTTGATCACTGACGTTCTGATACCAAAAGGCCTCAGAGTTCCATGTGGGCGGACATCTACAGCCCTGGAGATCTGCAGGCCTCCTCAGCTCAGCTCCCAGCTCTCCCACCATCCACTCACTCTCCTGGTATCTCCCCCTCTTTCCCATAGAGACTGGAACTTCTAGCAAACCACTTCATACAGTCAAATGTTAGGACTACAGTGGCTTGCAAAAGTATTCATATCCCTTGAACTTTTTCAAGTGTTTTTTTGGAAAGTGTGAGCTTGGCAGTGGGCATAAAGTGATTTGTGAGTGGATCAGGATGGCAAATCAGGGAGCTGAGGATGAAGGGGATAGTGAGATAGAGTTAGGAAATGAATGGGACCTGGCGTGCAGTGGAAAATCACAGCCATCACAGCACGGAAGGAGCACGGGGAGTCTGAGTACAAATCAAAACATTAAAAGAAAGAAGCGCACTAGCAGGTTGGAAGAGAGTAGTTCAGATGAAGGGAATAGAGTAACACGCAATAAGGTTTCGGAGGGGGAGTTTCAAATTATTCTGAGCTTCAGGAAAGAGGATGAGCATATCAAACTAAGTCCCATAGCGCTGACCAGAGAACTAAGAAAGAAACTTGGTGAAGTGGAAATGGCGAAAATCTTGTTGGATGGAAATTTATTAGTATGTAAAACGGAGAAGCAGAGAAATAAAGCCAGGCAGGTGGAAAGTATATGCAAGAAGGTGGTGGGTGAAGGAAAGGTACAGTGGCTTGCAAAAGTATTCATACCCCTTGAACTTTTCCAGATTTTGTCACGTTACGACCACAAACATAAATATATTTTCTTAGAATTTTATGTGAAAGACCAACACAAACTGACATACAATTGTGAAGTGGAAAGAAAATTATGCATGATTTTATTTTATTTTTTACAAATAAAAAACTGAAAAGTGTGGTGTGGAAAAGTATTCAGCCCCCTAAGTTAATACTTTATGGAATCACCTTTTGCTGCAATTACAGCTGCAAGTCTTTTGGGGTACGTCTCTACCAGCTTTGCACATCTAGAGACTGAAATTTTTGCCCATTCCTCTTTGCAAAACAGCTCAAGCTCAATCAGATTAGACGGAGAGCGTTTGTGAACAGCAGTTTTCAGATCTTGCCACAGATTCTCAATTGGATTTAGGTCTGGACTTTGACTGGGCCATCCTAACACATGAATATGTTTTGTTTTAAACCATTCCATTGTAGCCCTGGCTTTATATTTAGGGTCACTGTCCTGCTGGAAGGTGAATCTCCGCCCCAGTCTCAAGTCTTTTGCAGACTCCAACAGGTTTTCTTCCAAGATTGCCCTGAATTTGGCTCCATCCATCTTCCCATCAACTCTGACGATCTTCCCTGTCACTGCTGAGGAGAAGCACCCCCAGAGCATGATGCTGCCACCAACATGTTTGACAGTGGGGATGGTGTGTTCAGAGTGATGTACAGTGTTAGTTTCCCGCCACACATAGCGTTTTGCATTTAGGCCAAAAAGTTCAATTTTGGTCTCATCTGACCAGAGCACCTTCTTCCACATGTTTGCTGTGTCCCTCACATGGCTTCTGGCAAACTGCAAACGGGACTTTTTATGGTTTTCTTTTAACAATGGCTTTCTTCTTCCATAAAGGCCAGATTGGTGCAGTGCACGACTAATAGTTGCCCTGTGGACAGATTCCCCCACTTGAGCTGTGGCTCTCTGCAGTTCATCCAGAATCACCATGGGCCTCTTGGCTGCATCTCTGATCAGTGCTTACCTTGTTCGGCCTGTAAGTTTAGGTGGACGACCGTGTCTTGGTAGGTTTTCAGTTGTGCCATACTCTTTCCATTTCCAGATGATGGACTGAACAGTGCTCCGTGAGATGTTCAAAGCTTGAGAAATCTTTTTATATTCTAAGCCTGCTTTAAATTTCTCCACAACTTTATCCCTGACCTGTCTGGTGTGTTCCTTGGACTTCACGATGCTGTTTGCTCCCGAATATTCTCTTAACAAACCACTGAGGCCATCACAGAACAGCTGTATTTGTCCTGAGATTAAATTACACACAGTCCGGTGCCCCCGGGGTGCGTGACCGGCTGGGCCTATGGGGACCTTGCCACTGTGGGCGGGGTCCCCCTTCCCCCAATCCTAGGGCCGGGCCGCTGCCCGGCTGGTCCCCCTGCGCCGCTTGGGGGCGGCGACGACCCGAGACACGGGGGTTTGACGGTGGTGGGCGGGGGTCCACAGGTTGTTTATTTAATTTTATCCTTTTATTTTATTTACTTATTTATTTTTCTTCTTTTACAGGGCACAGAGGGAACCAGGGGGGGCCCTCGCTTGGGGGCCCACTTTGCCGGCGTTGGGGGCGGGGGTGCGGCTGTGGCCTCGGGGGCCGGGGGGTTCCGGGGCGGTGGGGGCGGCTGGGGGATGTGGGGTGTGGAGGGGGCAGTTGATGCGCCACACTGGGTCCGTAGGGGGGGGGCTTCTGGGTGCCCGGGCCTGCCTTGGGTACCTATCCTCCCGGTGGGTGAAGGGGCTGGGTTCTGTCATGGGGATGGGTCTGGTCTCGCTTTCCCTGAGGGGCCCCCGTCCGGGGGCTGGGCTCTGCTGCCTGTCCGCCCCGGGTGGTGTCCCTTCTTCTTGGGATATCTGCCTCCCTGTCATCTTTCCCTGGCTCCTCGAGGGTGGGTGCCCTCCGGCCCCGGGGGGCCTGCTGCTCCGGGCCTCTTCCTGGCCGGCTTTGCGGCGGGTGTGCCGTGCCCGGGATCTCCCCCCGGCTCGTTGCTGGCGTGGGGCGGTTACGACCTCGGAGGCCGCACTAATTGGCCGCCTACTTCCAGTGACGTACTTAAACACACCCACTCCCGCACTCAGATACAAACACCACGACATCCATACACACACACACACACACACACACATACACATATACACACATGTAAGTATGCACACACACAAGTATACACACATGCAAGTATATACACACACACATATACACACATATAAGTATGCACACACACACATACACACACACACACACACAAGAATATACAAGCGCGGGTACACTGTTGCACACTGTTGCATAGCTTATTGTCTTATTCATCCATGAGTATATTATTATTACTGTTATTTTTACGATTATTATTATCTTTATTATTAATAATATTATTATTACTATTAACGTCATTATTATTATCATTGTATGTACTCGCATGTATGTTTATATGGGTAGATTTGCATCTATGTGCATATGAACATGTGTAAATGTACAGGTATGCGCATGTATGTGTGGGTATATATATATATATTTTCTCTTTCTTTTTTTCCTTAGATTAATCAGGTTATCATTTGAATAAGCCCACTATCTGACAATTAGCTATGCAAATGTACGATCTGTTTTGTTCTGTTTTGACACAAAAATTGTGTATTGTTGCCAGTCGCCTCCTCTACTCCTCTCTCTCTATCCCTCTCATCACCCCCTTCCCCCTCTCACACTCATTTCCCCTCTCTACTTTCCTCTCACCCCCCTATCTGTCCCTCCCTCAGTCCGGTCATGGCCAGAATGTCACCAAGAATATTATAATAAAACCACTCAAGAGGTAGCTCCTGAAACGACCCATGTGGCTCACACTCTCAAGATCTACCTCTGACAATAAAATCTGTCAGCCATCATAGACATTCAGAGACACTTCTGTTTGTCATTATGGCCAGACCGGACAAAAAAAAAAAAAGAAAGCCTCTGACAAGTTGAAGCTGTTCGAGTCCTTCACCATTGGTGGTGAAGGGCAAGAGATAATGGGACTGCTCCCACCATCCGCCTCAGAATGTAATAATGCATGTCAGTGGTTCTAGGAGGGATGAAAGGCAAAGGTTGCCGGACCTGGGCCCAAAGTTTGAACCGTTTGAAGTCAATCAGAGGTTCAAAGCGGTTAAGGAGGTCTTTACCAATGAGAAGAGGGATGAAGTTTGGCTGACTTGGTCAGTGATTGCAGGATTCAGAGCAATCAATGGTCACAGGTACTTCAAAACGGTATAAAACTGCTATTACTGTGGGTAAAATAATTGTTTTGATTAAAACACAGGAATTGGATCGTGAAAGCCAAAATACACCAGAAATTAGTGAATTATTTTTGGGTGATTTAAAGTTAATCAACATGGGGGCTGGGGTTGGAATACTAAGGAAAAAAGAACTCAATAAAGGTATTACTAATCCGTTGAATTGATAATTAAGAAACATCCTGAACATAAAAGAATAATCTTGAAATGTATGAAAAAATGGGATAATAGAACTGCTACTGGTTTACAATGGCCAGTAGAAGGCACCTTTGATCGCTCTTGCTGTGATGAATTGTATGCAAATATTAAACATCATAAGGCGTCTATTAATACTGATAGTAGAGTGGGGAAAAGGCATAAAGAAAAAGAGGTATTATCTTGGTTTGTAAAAGAAGCCGACGACTATGCTCAATCAATAAAAGAATTAAAAAGCATAGTGCATAACACCCAATATAATACTGCTAATCAAACAAAACATGATAATAATGATGGGGTCTCAAGTCACACACCTGATCCAGTACCGCCATACCCAAGTAGTCAAAATCCATTCAGAACAGGCCAGTCGTCGTGAGCAGTCCACAAGAGGAGAAAGTGATCAATCTACATGGAGAACTTACTGGAGAACTACGGATGAGAAGAACCATTCAAGGGGAGTCAACAGCAAAAGCACCCTTACCAGAAAGCTTCTACAGAGAAGTTATGGAGGCATGTGATGAAATAACCGGAACAAGATGTCCCGATTCTGCCAGCTCACATAGCAAGAGTCAACAAAATGGAAGCGAACCAGGGGTGGCAAGAAAAGGAGGTTATGGTAAGGGAGAAACTACCAGGAAAATTGGTAGTGGCCAACCAACTCATGTTTGCACTCCCAAAACAGGAACAGGTGGCAAAGATCAAAGGAGAATCACCCGTTCCAATGACAGCAGTTCGAGCAGTAATGGAGAAGGAGGAGCCAGTGACGACAGCAGCAACGATGGGGAAAACTCTGGCAACGGAGGAAATGGATTCCTGAAGCGACTAGTACACGGCACACTAAGAATAGAAGATGAAAAATAAGCCCAAAAGTGATATCAAAAAAAGATAAAAAGACAAAAAATAAAAAGATCTGGAACAAACCATACAGCTATTGGCCGAATCAAAAAGATTAATAAAAACAAGTATATCCGGTCACAAGTTAGATAGAGAACTGAATTCCCATACTGAATTAATTAATGATGTGTGCCAAGAGGTGTTACAAGCCAATGAAGAAATCAATGCATATCCAAAAACACCATTACACAAAAAAAGAACGAGGAGCGACCATACACAACATCAGATGAAACTACGCAGCCATGATGGGGAAAAGATGTGAAAAAACAAAACATTTAATCTATCCAGATGCAAGAAGCTCCGATGAAGAGGAAAGTGATGTCAATCCATTCAAAGGTCACTATCCCCTGTTGGCCAGGAAAGGACATGATCAGTACGTGCCTTGGACCTTCATGGACATGGTGGGACTCGCTGGAAGGCTACTTGAACTCACAGAGGGTGCAAATAAATAGATCCTGACTTTGGAAGAAAGCACAGGAGGTTTCAAGCTGGCATTAGGAGACATAAAGGCTCTCTTGATGCATGTGGCAGGAATACATGTCACAGTAGAGATATTCACAGCAGCAAGATTATCGGCTTTGGGCATAGAAAATGCCCTGGATCAAGTTCCTTTCGGCCTTCATAGGAATGATGTCTGGAAGGAACTTAGGAAGCAGTTCCCTGAAAAAATGGATGCCTCAAAACTTGAAGAACTCTTGAAGGATGACGAGAGCCCATTTAAATTCTTATGCTTATTCAAATGGAAGTGGATAATATAGCCACAGAAAATATTCTTAAAATTATGGTAAAAAAGGCCATGCCCCAAGAGGTACAGAAGCGACTAGATGCTGTAGTGAGACTCGCCAAGATGCCATGGTAGCTGTATGAAGAACATATTGTTCATCATGTTGAAAGATACAGGAAGGAAAAACAACAGCTTGTAGAACAATAAAAACTGGTATCCACCAAATTAGCACAACTGCAGCTAGAAGAGCTGACCGAAAAGAAAAAGAACAAAGGCAAAATCCAGGCACCTGTTGTGTCAGCAGCAGAGTTGCCCTCAAGAGAAGTACCTTTTTATGAACAGGAAGTAGCTGTACAAGGACCAGCAATCCCGCCTCCAAACAACAGTGCTAGACAAGAGGGGCAAACACTTGGATTCCCTCCACTTCAAGTGACGGTGGATGTCCAGCCATCAGGTGGAGGACATGTGAGTCAACAATGGACTACATACAGACCACAAGTGCAACTGTGGCCGGAACGAGGAAGAGGAGCTCAACGACGAACACCAGTCCCAACCAGAGGAGGAAGAGGCAGAGCACAAGTGGCTCCACCATACATACCACCGGAACTAGTCAGATGCTATGGATGTGGCCAACTAGGTCACATTGAACGGGTCTGTCCAGAAAATCCCTGGAGGAGGCCTGCCACAAATATTCAAAAATAGGGGTGCCCAGAGGAGCAAGAGGGGGGAAGGCTGCTACCAGTCATCTCCAAGCATCCGACAGAGGAACCTACCATACCGGTAGTGATCCAGGACAAGAAAAACACATTCATGATAGATACAGGAGCAACATATTCCTGTATTGAGAAAGAAGGCTCTCACCTCCCCCTATCACAATCTTCCATAAAGACTATTGGCTTCTCTGGGATGAAACAAATAATGCCATTAACACAGCCTGTGCCTATGACCATTGAGGGAAAGGTAGTTTATGCACCATTATATTCTACAGATACACCCATCAATTTAATGGGGAGGGTCATTTTGTGCGAACTCAAGGCGAAGATCATGTGCACACAGGATGGAATTCATGTGGATTTCCCTCCACCAACAACTGAAACTTTACAATGCATAATGGCGTTGACCATGCCTCAGGAAGAAGATACTTCAAGAGACTGCCGGCAAGAGGTTTATTGGATCAGATTAAAAGAGGACTCTACAGTGTATCATCAATGGAAACAGTGGAAACCCTGGGTTCAGGCACAATTCGAACCTTCACTCATCAAATCTGACACCTCATTGTACATTGAAATTTGATGCTAGTCAGTTGGACTTGGACTATCAAGAAGGTTGGAACGACCTGTTGAACAAAAAAAACAACAAATCCTGTTAGAGACTGACCATATCTACGTTGGTCCACAGGGGGCAGCAGCCACTGTGATTCTTCCACGCAAGGTGGCCCAGTGGTATCAAGTTGAAAATGCAAGCCCTCATGTGCCTTTAATGGTCAACCAAGGCTATGAAACTCAAGAATTAGGCCCCATGATACAAGAAGCACTACAGGTTCAACAGTGGAAAACAATGGACAACCCCTTGATAAACCTATCAAAAGATGATCAATTCATCCAAATTGAATTTCCAGTGGGAGATCAAGGTATAGCAGAAAGGGTTTTATGAGATAAAACAAAAAAGGTAGTTACCCAAATGTCTAGTACACTCAGTATTGAGTCACATACTCTGCTACAAAAAGTACCTAGTGTCTTTGGTCTAAACATAAAACAAATGTAGGTTTAGTAAAATCGGCACAACCTGTTAAAATCACGTTAAGACAGGGGATAAGATTACCATATAAAAAACAATATCCACTCACAGCTGAAGCGATCTCGGGGGCTAAACCAACTATTGAGGGGTTACTAGGGGCTGGAGTGTTGATTAAAACTCAGAGCCCACTTAATTCCCCAATTTTTCCATTAAGAAAACCAAATTCAAGAAGGCTGAAATACCTGTGGTACCTGACCCTCACACATTGTTGTCCAATATTCCACCAGGAACACGCTGGTACACAGTTTATGTTCTGCATTTTTTAGTATTCCACTTCACCCAGACTCACAGTATTTGTTTGATTTCACTTATCAGGGGGAGCAGTATACGTATACAAGAATGCCTATGGGATATTGTGAAAGCCCATCGGTGTTTAATCGAGTACTGCTCCAGGATTTACAACATTTGGATATTGATAGCACACTGATACAGTACATGGGTGATTTGCTTATCTGTAGTTCATCTAAAGAACAATGCCAAAACGATTCAATCGCAGTATTGACAATGTTGGCAGAGGGTGGTCATAAGGTAAGCAAGGACAAGCTGCAATTTTGTCAACAGGAAGTAGAATATTTGGGGAGGAAACTCAGTGGGGAAAATAGATATATTGCTTCTTCACAAATAGAAGCAAATATGAAGGCACCAAAACCGCAAACAGTGACCCAAATGCTCTCTTTCCTGGGAACGACCGGCTATAGCAGACAGTGGATCTGTGATTATGCTTTAAAAACAGCACCACTTCGGACATTAATAAAAAATAGAGTTGAAAATAATGAGTCAACATTACTGATATGGTCACCAGAGGCAGAGGATGCATTCCTGGCCCTAAAAGGAGAATTGCAGAGCTCACCGGTGTTAGGAACACCCAACTATAGGCTATGAGGTGATTCTCTCAGCACCTGAATTGGATATACGAAAATGTACCACCCTTAATCCAGCTGTTAAAATAGTCTTACCATGTGAGGGGGAACCGCATGATTGTACAGAAGTGACGGACGCATTTTTGAAGACACGAAAAGATCTACATAATGAACCAATAAACGCGCAATTTACTATTTGTGGATGAATCATGTTTCAGGGATGACAAGGGAACGCATGCGGGGTTTGGAATTGTAAGATTAAATGATGATGGAAAAACTTTTTTCTCAGGCCAAGTGGGGAAAACTTGATCAGCCATGCTCTGCACAATTAGCTGAGCTAAAGGCACTAACGGCAGCTTGCGAGTTAGCGGCCAAACAGGCAGCAAACATCTACACCGATTCTGCATACGCTTATGGTGTATGTCATGTTTTCGGTAACATTTTGAAACAAAGGTTTTCAGAAGGAAGATGGCACAGCTATCACTCATGGACCGGCTAATGCAAGTCTGTTAAATGCTATGCAGAAACCAGCCGCACTTGCAATAATTAAATGTCCTGCACATCAAAAAGCAAACTCCGTAATAGCACAGGGGAACAATTTTGCGGATGAACTTGCTTAGTGGGCGACACGGTGGCGCAGTGGTTAGTGCTGCCGCCTCACAGCAAGAAGGTCGTGGGTTCGATTCCGGGGCCCGGACCTGGGACCTTTCTGTGTGGAGTTTGCATGTTCTCCCTGTGTCTGCGTGGGTTCTCTCCGGGTTCTCCGGCTTCCTCCCACAGTCCAAAAACATGCATATGAGGTCAATTGAACACTCTAAATTGTCCATAGGTATGCATGTGAGTGTGAATGGTTGTTTGTTTCTATGTGGCCCTGCGATGAACTGGCGACTTGTCCAGGGTGTACCCTGCCTTCGCCCTAAGACAGCTGGGATAGGCTCCAGCAGACCCCCGTGACCCTGAATAGGAATAAGCGGGTATAGAAGATGAATGAATGAACTTGCTTAGCAAAGAGCAATGGGTATTGGAGGGGATGACACTAATGCAAATCCTACTTCATCACAGATGGTGGCTCCAGTTTTGGCACAGGAACTTTCTCCTTACACAGATGTGGATTCATTGATACAAGCACATGAAGTAGCCTGTGTTTATCAAAAAAGCATGTGGATGAAAAGGGGAGCATATCAAACACTGGATCCTCCACACAACGGGCTATGGCTTAGCCCAAAAGACCATTTTGTAGCTCCTTTATCTCTCCTTCATACTTTGATTAAGATTGCGCATGGAGAAGACCATTGCGCAAGGGGGGAGATAATGTGGAAAATTCAACAAGCATGGTGGTCACCATGTTAAACAGCTATGGTGGATAAATTTTTGTTTCAGTGTGAGATATGTGCAGGATATAATAATAGGAAATCCTGTTTTGCCCCCATCTCGGTGATACCAGAGCCAGATGGACCGTTCAGACACACAATGCTTGATTTTGTAGATATGAGTCCGCAGATTGTGAAAGGAAAAATATACATTTTGGTGGTGGTTGATAGATTCAGCAGTTGGATTGAAGCAGCACCAAGTGCAAAGAACGATGCTCAAGTGGTGGCGAAATTCCTGAGCAGGGAGGTGATGCCAAGGTTTGGAATTCCTGACAAAATCAGCTCTGATAATGGAGTGCATTTTGTGAATAAGGTAAAGGAAATCTTAACCAAATGCCTAACAATTAAACAGAAAATGGGATGCGTAAATCACCCTCAGTCTCAAGGAATGGTGGAGAGAGCAAATGGGAGTCTAAAGGCCAAAATAGCAAAGATTTGTGCAGACAGCGAAGCAAAGCTTAAATGGCCAGTACCACTTGCACTAATGCGCATGAGAAGTCAAGTTAACCGCATGACACATTTAACTCCTCATGAGATGTTAACTGGACGACCGATGCCCATTCCATTTTTGAGAGGACCCTATAAAGGACCTCCCCTGGAACAATTAGAGAAAGAACTAGAAGCATATTGTAAACATCTGACTAAAATCCATTCAGTTATCTTTCAGCAGGTCAAAGGAGCCACCCAGCCAAGGAATACTGAGATACCCGAGGTCCTGAAACAAATAGAACCAGGGAACTGGGTACGTGTCAAAAACTTCAGGAGAGGCTGGAATGAAGGGGTTGTGCCCGGTCCATCCGCGCCCCTCGACTCCAGTCCCGGTGCCGGCGCTGGTCCCTCGGGGGCTGGAGGTGCCCCCGGCCCCGGCGATCATCCCAGAAGTGACTGCCCATCGCGGTCGGGTGGAATCGTGGGTCTCACCCAGTGGTGAACGCAATGGTGAATGAATAAAGTCTCTTACCGGGGCAGGAGGAAGAGTGGCAGAGTCCAGTGGTGGTTGATTTGATCGTGATTTATTGCACAGTGATTTTATTTACAGAGTCCCATGAGGGGAGCCATGGAAGGTGCTGCACCGAATGGAAAAAAACACAAAAACTGTTGCCCGATCGCGACGTCTCGACCCTACGGGGTCTTCATCAGGCTGGGCAACGGGGGAAATGTAAAACTTTGTGCAGCAAGGGTGCAAAATCATGTAAAACTGTACAATACTTCGGTGAGTGATGCTGAGCTTTTCGCAGAGTGCGGAGGCTCGAACGAAAAGAGCGGGCGAGTCAGAGGGGACTCTAATTGGTCGCTCTCGCGGGGCCGAGAATCTCGGGGAGTCTCGCGAGAGTAGGGCCAGGCTCACGGAGGGCTGCCTCCTGATGAACCCTCTCTGCATGGCCAGGTGAACATTGCCCACTACTGGGCGAAAGGGAAAATTACAAGCAATGGAAACCGCCAATGATGTGATTAAATGAACCATGGAAATGCTGTACAAGGGTAAATCACACAGACACATATGAACAGTGAGGTGATTGTCTTTTGTTCTTGACAGGGGTGCTGGGAGGGCCCCTGTGGGGCTCTGGCTGGAGGTGTTGGATCCTCAGGAGGTGAGTAAAGTGTCTCTGTCTGACCAGTTTGGGTTCTTTTGCAGCCCCGCTACCTTGATGGCTGACCAGTCGTGGAGTTTGGCGTGGCGCATGAGGGGGGTGTCGGCCCGTCCACCATGCGCAGCGTTGTACCGGTGCTGCCACAACCGGGTGAGGATGCTGTTTTTTGTCTCTCCCACGTACTGTTTGCCGCAGGTGGTGCAGAAGAGGAGGTACACGCAGTTGGTGTCACCGGGACCGATTCTCTGGGTAATTCTGTAAAGAATCTGAGAAGACTGGTTGCGTGCATAGGACAGAAAACAGAATGATGTTTGTAGATGGTCTAAGCTAGTGGGTGTGAGGGGAGACACTATGGGGGGCAGTCTAGCTCTGACCAGGAGGTCCTTTAAGTTTTTGTTCTTGCGATAGGCCGCAATGATCTTGTAATTGCTAAGGGCCCCTGAATCAGGGATGAGTGAGTTGAAATTGTGTTTAAGTGTTCTGTTGAATAGTGTGCTCATGGTGGAGAATGTGGATGTGAAGGGAATGATTTCCCTGGTGTCTCTAACCTTTGCCTCCCTGAAGGTCTTGAGGCAGTGGCGGAGGAAGGACCTGGAGTAGCCCCTGGGCCGGAGGGCCCGGAACAGGGTCCGGGTCGCCTCCAGGAAATCGGCCTGGACCGTGCAGATGCGTGAGAAGCGGAGGAGCTGCGACTTCACAATGCCTCTAAATGTGTGTTTGGGGTGGAAGCTGGTTTTGTAGAGAAGGGCGTGTGCGTCTGTCTTCTTGAAGAACACTTTTGTCTCCAGTTGGGTGGTGTTGGAGGATGTCCGGCTTTTATAGACTGTGGTGTCCAGAAAGTCAATGTGGGAAGGGGAGATTTCAAATTTCATCTGAATGGAGGGGTCCTGTTGGTTGAGATGTTGGATGAATTCTTGAAATTCTTGCAGGGAAGAGGTCCAGATTCCCCAGATGTCGTCCAGGTAACGATAGTAGTGGAGGGGGGGTGTGGGGCAGTGGGCGAGGGCCGCCTCCTCCCAGGTGGCCATGAAAATGTTGGCGTAGGACGGAGCGAAGGATTTGCCCATCGCCGTCCCCTTGACCTGTAAGAAGTATTTCTGGTCGAAAACAAAGTAATTTCTGGTAAGGTTAATCTCTAAAAGTGTTAGTAATTCGTTGTCTGGGAAGGTGGGGTCGGGATAGCGGTCCAGCATGCGGCTCACCGCAGCGAGGCCGGATGGGGTCTCAATGTTCGTGTAGAGACTGTCCACGTCGAGAGAGAAGAGGAAGGAGGTGGCGGGGACCTGGAGGCTCTTCACTATTTGGATGAAATGGTAGGTGTCTTTAATGTATGCTGGGTGTCTGATGGAGAGGGGGTTGAGGAAGAATTCAATGTAGTCGGCGATCCTGTCCGTGTCACTGCCGCAGTCGGAAACGATGGGACGTCCTGGGGGCATGACGAAGGGAGGATTCCAGGTGGAGGGGTCTTTGTGGATCTTGGGCAGGATGTAGAACTTCCTGATGCTGGGTTCCTGGTCGCCGAGGAGGTAAGTGAATTGTTTTTTGTTGATGAACTTCTTCTGGAGCAGGGAGGTCAGGATGTTTTGGATGATGGGGAGGATCTGGGGGAAGATGGGCGCCTCCAGGGGTTTGTAATAAGTGGTGTTTTTTAGTTGTCGCAGTGCTTCGTCGACGTACTGGGACCGGTCCATGATGACCACGGCGCTGCCCTTGTCCGCCGGTTTGATGACAATGTGGGGGTTGTTTTTGAGTGAAAACAGGGCTTTGGTCTCTTCTGGCGTGAGGTTGTGGTGTTCTTTGATGACTCTGAATGACTTTTTAAAGGCCCTGCGGTTCTGGTCGATGAGCCGGTTGACCACAGCGGGGAGTGCTGCTTCGGCCGGAAACCAGTGGGAGGGCGGGAGGAAGGGGAGGGGGGCTCTGTCCCTCGCGCCCTCGAAGTAGTCCGCCAGCTTGAGCCTCCTATGGAAGGTCTGGAGGTCCATTTCCAGGTCTAGCCTGGACGTGCGGGTGCCCACCGATGGGAAAGAGGTGAGACCCCGGTTGAGAAGACTGGTTTGCGGGGGGGTCAGGGAAAATGATTTGGCCACAATGACAATGTTTTTGTGTTGTGGGAGGGGGGCGTGGTCTGACTGGGAGGTTGTGAGCCCCGGCCTGGAGGGATTTATGGGGCCTGGAAGTTTAAATAGGTGACCCAGTGGGTGAAGATGACCTTGGCCGTGTCCTTCGTCCACAGGAAGCCGCTGGTGGTCTCGAACATCTCGTCGTCGATTGGCGAGGGTAGGTGCGAGATACATACTTGTTTATCCTGATGAGTGCGGATCTTTCTCCGGCAGGGAGGTCCTCCGGGAGGTTGATGAGGGGGATGAAGATCTGGGCGCACGGGAGGAGGATCTGGGCCGTGCGCACTGCCGCCCGCAGCTGCTTGATCCCTGTCTCTTTGACCTTTTGTTTTCTACAGGCCAGGCTGAAAAATAAAATTACTTTTTCCACCATGGTGTGTGACGTGGCTTTAATGAGTACCTCCGTGATATGCCTGTAGTTGCCCTCAGGGAAGCAGTCCACCTGGAGGTCGGCGATGTCGTGTGACGGGAAGCGGCCCACGTTGGAGTCGCCCAGGATCACCCATTTCTTGTTGATGCTCAGACCCCAGTCGATTAGTTTATGTTTGGTGTACAGGTGTTTGGTTACCTTGCACGGTGTGTTGAAGGTGTGGGGTCGGACGGGCGACTGGAACTCCTCGAAGGACATCAGGAACCTTTCTTGGTCTTGGTCTGACGATTGCAGGTCCTCTGGAAGGTCGGCCGGGGACTGAGGCCTGTGTACCATGGCCCGGAGGACGACGACAGGCTCCCGGGTCCGCTGGGCGGCGGTGAGCTGGGTCTCTTCCACAACATGCTGTGATTCAGCGATGGTGGGTGGAGTGGGTTCCGGCCTTACCGGGTCGCTTCGTGTGTCAGCCGGCCGTCTCTGGGGAAGTGGGGCGGGCTGGGGTGGCTGAGAGTGCAGCCAGGGTCTCCCCCAGTTGGGGAGGGAGTGGGGTTGGTCTGGGGCTCGTGGAGGAACCATTCCTGTGAGGGGGGAACAGCCAGGGGTTCTGGTGGTGTGGGGGAGATCCTAGTAATCTCCTTCCCCTGGTCGGTGGTGGGCGTGGGGGAAAGCCGGGGGGACTGGAAGGAGGGTTAGGGTTAGGGGTTAGGGTTAGGTTAGGGGTTGGGTTCTAACCCTAACCCTAACCCTACACTTGGGGTACGGCTCAGAGACACAAATGAGCTGGAAAAACACTGGAGAACCCTGAATGAGGATGCAAAACACCTGAAGATCCTGCATCAGGGGACTGTGAACAACAGAACTCAACAAAACTACTGTGTATTAGCCACTATGTATGCGTAATGTTTACTCTGAATTGCAACACAAAATTGATGTTTTTTCTTGATAATAAAGCCATTTGGGGATTTTATCAGTCGGCAGATGCTATGGGAACTCAGCTTTTTCTTTGTTTTGGAGAAAAGGGAAATGGGTGTTAGGCAGGGAGAGATCCACGGTGTAGGTCCGATGGGATGACCAGCCAAGCCCTGGATGTTTTTGAAAATTTGGAATTGATTTGGAGGGCCATAGGGTGGTCGCCTAGGACAGAGGGGCCGTGAGAGAATTTTCCTATCTAGAAGGATTTTGATGGTTTTAACTGAAAGACGGCTGTCTGATAGGTTTTTCGCTCTCACTCTCTACATTCTTAAAGTGTTGCCCATAATCACTATTATGTTTCATGTAACCACTACCTCATTAAGTTTGTACTTTGTGGGTTATACTTATATCCTTTTCTATCCATGTATCATGCGTGGGTATTCTCATTTTGTTTCGAGACGTTGTGAAGTCTCGAAGGGGGGAAATATGTAGTATCTGAACCTATGTGTATGAACCTATGTATATGAACTTGCTTGAACTTATGTCCGTGAACTCATTTGAACCAAGAAGGACCGGGCTGAACCTCTCCATATAAGGCAGTATTTGATTCCATATGGTGCCTCGGCAAAGGGGTCTGGTCAAGTGGGCTTCCTGTTTTTCAACCACTGCCACCACATTCCTGCGCTGGTAGACACTTGGGGTACGGCTAAGGAATGTATAGATTCTCCTCCACTCCATGTATCTTCATCTCAGGTTACAGGGGTGTATAAGAGGAGATGTGAACAAAGGATCCTTGGTGCCTGTTTGATTTCTGACTTCTTTGCAGTAAACCAGTTTTTATACAACCAAGTCAGTGTCAGCAAAGACTCCTTCAACATCTACATCCCTCGAAGCCACCTGAAGAATTCACCACAGTATAGCCACTCGTCATAAGAAAACAGCTGACCAGCTAGAGATCTGTTGGTATAGCCACTCCTTATAAGTGCACAGCTGTAGTGTTGGTTCCAGTAGAACACATTTTTGGGAGATCCATATGACAGGGGGACACTATTTTTGCCATGCTGGGAGCTTTAAAACTTGGTGGATTCGGGCACATCGTTGGTTCATCAGCGGTGCACCATAGGATGCTGTTGTCTTGTTTTTGTAATTTTGATGACCCCAGGTTGCTGTACAATTTTTCATCTGCCAGTAAACCTGCAAGAAATACCTCTGATCCTTGACTACTTTGTTTTATTTCAACTTTTGAATGGAGCTATCAACAACTACAAAGCTATTGAATCTCAGTTGACCAGGAGGACCCGGAAAGTGTTGCACTGGCCCAGAGTCTCTCTTTGGTACAACAGCACCCGCTGGAGTTAGACCCAGATACCGTTCTCCAGGTGCAGTACAAAGGGGCCCAAACGATTGACGTAGCACCGGTCGATAATGTCCTCAAAGAGATCCACAGTGAGCTGGAAACCCCTAGGGAACCCCTCAGCTACTCCTGGTCTTCTCCTGACACCATCCTTGCAGCCACCATATTGGTAGGGTGCATCCTTACCATAGGAGTTGCCTTCGTATGCTTTAAACATATTCAGACTCTTCAGAGGACGTTAAACAGTTGGACGATCGGGTTGTCTAAGATGATAAGACGCAAGGTACCCGAACGAGAGACAGCTGTCGACGCATCCGACTCCGTCGAGCCCGAAGAACCCAAGAACATTTAATTGAACTCCCCAATCGATTTCCGTACTTATCCTAGTAGTATAGTCGTGTGAGAGTTAATGGTTAGAGCATGAATACTAACACTCTAATAGAATAGGTACTCATACTCATTTTCCTGTTTGTTTTGTTTAGTTTTATTACCTTCTTTAGCCTTAAGTAGACGATGCATACCAACTTATGAAAAATAGTGAGTCCTGCCAACCCTGGACTTCCTGATGCGACCCATCTCTTCGATCCCGAGGGTCACACCTTGGTTACACAGCGACCATCCGGATCGAGTGGGGGATTGTAGTGCCACATCTGGACCTAATTTTCTTCTCATAGGACAATAGGAATTTATTCCAGCACGGCCTTACGATGAACCACGTTGGGAGGGTGCAGAGGTGGTACCCGATTGGCTGTGATGTTCCTCTCCTGATGATCAGATCTCACTTGAGGTCGGGAGAGACCGTAAAATACCGACTTTAGCGTATTACCGTCCCCAAGGTTTATGACTGTTATCTGCTTCAAGACATTCCTCAGCATTGAACAACAACACCAGATGGTCGTGAGGGACTCACATTTGCACAATGTTAAAAACTGTATTTTTCTCTCCACGGGGAAACTTTAAACTCATGTATTTGCAATTGTTGTCGAAAATAAAGCATGAATGGACTTTGAATGGCCTTCCTAACTCAAGGTTTGACCAATCCACGATTCAATCCTGAAGGAGACCTGAGTACAGTGGAGCAACAGTGCCCACAAGAGGCAGGAATAGGAAGTGCCTATGGGTGGTTGATTTAGACTTGGACACACGTTGCATCAGTTTCTCTCCCTGCCTGGTGTCCAGATCCCAGCCTCATTGGATGTTGAGGCAGCCTTTGATCCAAGTCTCCAGTTAATGATAGTGAAAAGAAACCAGTCCTTATTTGGCAGGGAGCCAAACGATCCATCCTTTGTTCAATTGTGACCTGTTGAAACAATATGGTGCAAGACATGCCTAAGGTCACAAGTTCCTCTCCCCCGTGCCTCCGATGGATCATAAGTTCCCCACCCTGTAAATGAACCGGTCGTAAAGTTTTATGGCGGTGCAAAGTCAGTTAGCTCTGATGTCCATTCTCTGTTCCCCCAGGGTCACCCTCTGGTCACCAGTTCATGAGGAACGTACTTCCTTTTGTTCTTCGTTGAACTCTTTGCATGACTCCTGCAACCATGCCTTTTCTCTATGTGTAGGACAGCCAAATGATTTAAACATTTCTATATTAGTAATCATGTTATGATAAACAAACATCTAAACTAATTATATTATTCAACACAAACATCTAAACTACAAATAATAATACCCTCTACGAAACATAATAATACCATCAATAACCAGAGACATAATTATAGTACAATCCAAATGGTGTAGTTGGGTTATTGCATAGTTGATGCTGAAGGGTTTACTCAGAGCGTATTCACACCAGGAAAGTCCTTTAGTTCGCTTTCTTTGGTCCGGACCAAAATACAATGTATCTCTTTGGTTTGGTTCGGTTCCTTTTCACATTGCAATTTTCGCAAGAGTCACAGGATTTGACAACAAACCCACATGTGTGCAAAGATCGTGCAAATCATTGGACAAAACGGTCCGGGGCGGGGTAACACGGTAAAATACGGAAATTAAATAATCATGGATCTCCAGCGTGCTTTATTCGTTGTGCTCATGTTTGTTTGTTTGTTTTTTCCACACAAACACAAGTGTTTGCAGGTAATTTGGATCATCAGAAGCTTTTGATGCAACGTCGATTCTATGAGGAGATGTTTACCATTTTGCGACAACAAAGACGTTTGGCAAAGAAGCATCTCCTTATTGCTACACTTTGAACCACGACTCATGTTCGCCTGACGGTCCGACGACAAGCTACTAAACTTTCTACTATACTAACCAAAAGATTATTTCCCCTAATGGTTTTGGCTACGGAAGCCTGTGACATGTAAAACAGTGTGTGATTTCACAACTGGTTCGAGCCACGGTGCGGTCGCTCTCACATCAACCGATGGTTCGTTTGGAAGCGAACCGAGACCACCCCTGCGGCGAGGTCTCGGACTGGCTGTTTGCTCCGGACCAGAGTTCGCTGGTTTGTATTCACACCAGCCAAAAAGGTCCGCAAAAGGGACTTTTTTGGTTTAGTTCGAACCAAACAGGGTAGGTGTGAATACGCCCTCACTTGGAACATCATACTACACTGAAAATCAAGTTCACAACACAGTCCCCTCCCGTCTTTTCTTGCTCACACTGCCAGATGCTTAGCTTTAGCTCGTCCTCAATTACCGAGTCAGGGATGTGTATTAAATGTAGTGCTATGTTTGCGCTTGAGGCGAGACTTAGCCAGCTTGAGGAACGTCTTCGCTCCTTCGAGCATAGTAGTCCCGTAGCTAGTAGGGTTAGCCTAGCTGGAGCGGAGCGTTCATTCGCTAGCGTAGCGTCGGAGTCTCTAGGTCCTACTAGTTCCCCTTCCTTCGCGGCTCCCGAGCAGCCGGGAAAGGTCGGTTGGGTGACTGTCAGGAGGAAGCGTAGCCTTAACAAGTCTGCCGGGCACCACCACTATTCTCAACACCAGGCCCCCTCCGTCCATGTCTCGAATAAGTTTGCCCCACTCAGCAGCACGCCGACTGAGATTGACACTCTGGTGATCGGCTCGTCTATAGTGAGGCATGTTAACGTAGGACAGCCATCGGCCACAGTGAAGTGCATCGCCGGGGCCAGGGCGGGCGATATTGAAGGGCATTTAAAGTTAATGGCTAAGAATAAGCGGAGATTTAGGCGGATTGTAATTCACTGTGGTTTCAATGATGCACGCCTGAAATCGTCCGAGGTCACTAAGTTAAACGTAGCTTCGGTGTGCGCATTTGCTCAGACCATGTCGGACAAAGTAGTTTTCTCTGGCCCCTTGCCAAATGTTAGGAACGATGAGATGTTTAGCCGCATGTCATCTTTTCACCGTTGGCTGTCAGGGTGGTGTCCCAATAACTCGGTGGGCTTTGTAGATAACTGGAAGCCTTTCTGGGGCAAGCCTGGTCTTGTTAGGAGGGATGGCATTCATCCCACCCGGGAAGGTGCAGCTCTCTTATCTAGCAATATAGTTAAAATTTTAGCTTCCACTCACTGATGCTCCAGGGTGGAGACCAGGCAACAGAGTTGTAGTCCTACACGCTACTCTGGGCTTCTCTCACTGCCGTCCCCAGCCGTTAGTAAGTCCTCAAAGCCCTGCCAGTCTTTTCCAATAGAAGTTGTGTCGGTCCCTCGCACCTCCAAACCTCTTATGCTGTGCAAATCTCCAATCGATTATAGTAACCTAATTCGAATAGATTGTAGAAATAAGGGGGCCCGGTCGGAGGTGGCTCCAGGGTCTCCCACAAACAAAATGGTGAAATGTGGCCTCCTTAACATTAGGTCTCTACATTCCAAGGCAGTTTTAGTTCATGATTTGATTAGTGAACATAATGTTGATATTTTTGGCCTCACAGAGACATGGTTACGTCAAGATGAATGTTTTAGTCTTAATGAAGCCACTCCTCCTAGTCATAATAATACTCATCAGGCTCGTGATAGTGGTCGAGGAGGTGGCGTTGCAGCTATTTATAATTCCAATTTGTTAGTCAATCTCAAGGCTCAATCTATTTATAGTTCATTTGAGAGTTTAGCGATGTCTATTTTGCTGTCACCTGATAGACAGGCAGATTCCGTTGAATTCATTGTTGTCTACCGTCCCCCCGGTCCATATTCTTCTTTCTTAGATGAATTTTCAGAGTTTTTGTCTACTTTAGCATTGACTAAGGATAAGATCATAGTGATTGGAGATTTTAATATCCATGTTGACATTGAGAGTGACAGCCTGAGTTCTCATTTCAAATCTATCCTCGACTCCTTAGGCTTTCTTCAAGTTGTGAATGTACCCACTCATAAGCATAGTCATACTTTGGATCTTGTGCTCACTTTTGGACTTGGTGTGGAGCAGTTGACAATCTTTCCCCGAAATGACGTTTTGTCTGACCACTTCCGGGTTGTACTTTCTGATCACTTTCGGCTTTATTGTGGCGGATCACATTCCCCAAGCAAGGTCTATAATGAGTAGAAACATTTCGGACTCTGTTTTTGCTGAATTTAAAGAGAGGCTTCCTGATCTGCTGGATGCTCTTGTACCTCTGGACATGCTCCGGCCTCTCCCCCCACCCACTTGACTGATCTTGATCTTGACTCCTTGACAGATCGTTTTTCTGGTATTCTGAAATCAACATTGGATGATCTTGCCCCTTATAAGGTAAGAATGAAAAGGCAGGATCGATCAGCCCCTTGGTTTACTTCCTCTACTCGCAAATTAAAACAAAATTTATGAAGGCTTGAGAGAACTTATGCGTTCGTCAAAAACAGCTTCATCCTTCAAGACTTGGCAGGATTGCTTTAGGTCCTATAAAAAGGCCCTGCGTATCAGTAGAACTTCCTACTATTCTGCTCTTATTGACTCCAACAAGAACAATCCAAAGTTTTTATTTAGTACAGTTGCTAAGCTGACGAGGAACCATCATTGTGTTGAGCCATGCGTCCCTATTGGCCTGTCAAGCAACAATTTCTTGAATTTCTTCCAGCAAAAAGTAGAAGATATTAGAACTGAGATTGGGAATTCTTTGTCTTCTTTGTCTTCTATGTCTTCCACTGGTCACATGGCAGATCTTTCTCAACATGGCAACCCCAGTGTTTATTTCGGGAGTTTTCGGCAAGTTGGACTCTCTGAACTTGATTCTCTTGTCTCCTCTGCTAAGCCGACCACGAGTCTTTTGGACCCAATTCCAACCAGGCTTCTCAAGGAGGTTTCCCCATTGCTTCATTGTGTCATTCTTAGAATTATCAATCATTCTCTATCAACAGGTTTTGTCCCTCATGTTTTCAAAGTGGCTGTAATCAAGCCTCTGATCAAGAAACCCAATTTGGACTTGAGTGTGCTTTCAAATTATAGGCCAATCTTGAACCTTCCGTTTCTCTCTAAGATCTTAGAAAAAGTTGTTGCTAGGCAGCTTGTGGACTTCTTGAACGACAGCAATCTATTTGAGGTATTTCAGTCAGGCTTCAGAGTTGGACATAGCACTGAAACTGCATTGCTTAAGGTAAGTAATGATCTCTTGTGTGCATCTGACCGAGGTTTTCTCTCTGTTCTGGTCCTCCTAGATCTCAGTGCAGCATTTGATACAGTTGACCACAGCATTCTTCTTAGGAGATTAGAAAATGCTATTGGCATCAAGGATCGCGCCTTGGACTGGTTTGGATCTTACTTGTCTGACCGCTTTCAGTTTGTTCATGATCATAATCATTCATCGGAACGTAGGAGGGTTAGTCATGGTGTCCCGCAAGGATCTGTACTTGGGCCACTCCTCTTCAACATCTACATGTCACCTCTTGGTGACATCATCAGAAAGCATAACATCAGTTTCCATTCCTATGCAGATGACACACAGTTGTACTTGTCTTTTAAGGCAAATGAGGCTCATCAGTTGGCCAAATTGGAATCTTGTCTTCGTGATGTCAGAACTTGGATGACACAGAATTTCTTGTTGCTTAATACCGATAAAACTGAGGTCATTATATTTGGTTCGCGAGAGAGTAGGGACAGAGCCTTTGTTGGACAGGGTGGTCTATTTGGTCCCAGTTCTACTGTGAGGAACCTTGGAGTCACTTTTGATCAGGACCTGACCTTTAATTCTCATATACAGAATGTGGGGAGGTCAGCTTTCTTCCACTTAAGAAACATTGCCAAAATTCGAGGTTTTTTGTCCTTCAAAGACGCTGAAAAAATAATACATGCTTTTGTTACATCTAGGCTAGATTACTGTAACTCGGTACTAGCAGGATGCCCAAATTCGTCCCTTAGCACATTACAGTTAATCCAAAACTCTGCGGCACGATTGTTAACCGGAACTAGAAGGAGGCAGCATATTACTCCAATCTTAGCTTCCTTGCATTGGCTGCCTGTCAAATTTAGAATTGAATTTAAGATTCTAGTTTTAACTTGCAAAGCTCTTTATTCTCAGGCTCCTTCTTATATTAGGGAACTAATTGAACTTTATCATCCTCCAAGAGCCCTTCGCTCTGAGGATTCAGGTCTTTTAGTTATCCCAAAAATTTCTAGAGTTAGGTCAGGAGGTAGGTGTTTCAGTTTCCTGGCACCTTTATTTTGGAATCATCTTCTAGCCTCGGTGAGGGGGGCAGACACAGTTAGTTCATTTAGGAGTAGACTTAAGACTTTCCTTTTTCTTAAAGCTTATAGTTAGATTCCATCCACTGTCAGTTAAGCTGCTATAGGCTTACGCCGTGGAGGGAGATCTTTCGCTCCCGTTACAGGGATCGTTGCTCTGTGCAGGCGGAGCTTCTATCACTCTCCTCACCCAATCAATCTTTGACTCTTTTGACTCTATCTACTCTGTCCAAACTAGCTCTCATTGTGCTTTGTACAGTATGCTCGATATGCATGATACTGCCGCAGCCTCTGTGTCCCCGGCAGGTGATGACCACTGCGCCAGGAGCTGGATTTTGCTTTCCTGGGGGTCTTGGTGTCATCGCTTGTCCCACCACCACGCCTAGGACCTGGACTTGTCCTATCGGCAGATTGTCCATCGGGATAGGCTCTTGCCTTCCAAAGCATGGACACTTACAGCCCACACGGACAGCAGCCTTGAATTATTTCCTAATCTTTGTGTTTATATCCGTTTTGTGAATGCCTGGTTGGTGTATCTGTTTTTCACTCTGTCCTGTCTGCCACCCTGGCTCACTCTACTCCTTTCTCTCCTTCTCTGTATCTCCTCTATTTTTGTATTTCACCCCAACTACTCATAGGCAGATGATGGCCCTCTGGAGTCTGGTTCTGCCCTAGGAGTTTTTCCCAGCCACTGTCGCATCTTGCTTGCTCCGGGGGCCCAGTTGGTCCTCTCTGATTGTATAAAGCGCTTTGAGACGTCATTGGTTGTGATTTAGCGCTGTACAAATAAAAGTTTATTATTATAAGTGAAAAAGATGTAGAGTTCATGTCCTGTTTGCTCCTCAGAAAACCTTGTTCATTGTTGGCCCTGAAATATATCAGTGCCCGCGTTGTCTCTGTATTCCCTGAAGTGACACAGGGATACATTGATTAATATTCATATATACATTGTTGTAATCTGATATTTAACATCATGCATCATTGCATATTGTGCTATTATATTTGTAACATTACATTTATATGTTGGAGTTATTACATTGAGTTGAATGTATAAATGTATTGAATGTTACTATATGTAGTGCTTTGGTGTATATTTGATGATCATGATCAGTGCCCTGGGGGTGTTGAAAACCTTGTGAGGAAAGACTGTGTAACTCATTAAGTCTCATAAACAGTGACCTGGGGTGACCAGATAGTGGCCAGCTGAAGGAAGAGCCTTTGCGACCGTCATAAAGTTTGCGACCCATACAGTCACAGGGATGGGAACTTTTGACCTGAGCTTGTCTTGCTGCAGAATGGTTTCAACAGGTCACACCGGAAGGAAGGATGGACCATTTGGCTCACGGCCAAATAAGGACCTGCTTCCTGATTCACAAACAATGACAGTAACACCCAGCAACCAAAGGTTGAAGAATGGACAACCAATCAGAGGACGACACTGGAGAAGACATTCAGATCAGGAGTCAGATTGTTTGTGTTTGCATTTAAGGACTTTCTTGGGAGAAAGGAGTCAGTCTGACTCTGGCGACGGCCAGGACTCGACTCCAGAGATCTCTTCATCAGATCTCTGTAACAAATGTCTTGTTCTTCTTTGCACTAAAACTTGTTCAAATTCTATTTGTCTCTTTTCCTCATTAAACGAACACGCGGTTTGGTAGCATGATATTAGGTAAAGGAACCAAACCAACAATATGTGCACTGTTAACACTGTCAGTTTAATCATAAGCCACAAACGCAGTTATCACTGACGGATACACAGGTTTTTTGTAGCCCGAGTTAAACGGAAAGAAAAGAGCGCTGTGTATTCTATAAGTAACATTAACTAATAACACAATAGAGGATAAATTATTCAGTCCTCCGTCGCTACACAACGAGGTATACAAGTAATGTGAAGCTGGGACCGCCAGTCCGGCTGACAAACATTGTAAAGTAAAAAAATAAATGTTACACAACAATGATGTCAATAATCCATAAAAAAGTCTTAAACTAAGACAATAAAATGGTTTCATAATATTTATATCTTTATTAATGAAGAAAATACTTAGATCGCTCTTTTTGTCGCCATCATTTTCGAAGATGTCTTGGCGAAAATACGCAATGCCTTCTGGATAGCCCTTACTCCCAAGGGTGGTGCCGGAGAATTTCAATATTGAGGGCGATACAGCCCTTAAACTTGTCCCTCAACTTGACGTTCTGAGAATCGGGACAGCACTTGCACTTCGCGGGAGCGTGCATTTTTGAGATTGAGGGTTGAGATTGAGGGTTAAGGGAGGAATTGGAATTCACCCAAAGACTTCACCGGGTTTTCAAGTGGGCACCCCGTTTCACCGATGTTTCGTCAACTAGCCCACAACACCTCCGCAGGGCTTGACAGCTGAACCAGCGTCCTTGAACGGCTCCCTCGGCCCGTCTCTGCCTGCTCTGAGATGTCGTTCACCAGGTTCTTGTGGGTTGTACTTCTGACCCCAAGCATCCCCAGTGCCCTCCAGAGTGACTGACCAGGAAAACCCCTGCAACCGACCTCCACTGGAAAGTTCCAGGCTCTCCTCCCCCTCTGCTGGCCCTCAAAGATGAGGGACTGATATTTCCCCAGCTTGCACTCGTGTGCTTCCACAATGCTTTCCTCCCAGGGGACCGTCAGCTCTATTAGGGCAACCTGCTTTGTTGTCTGGGACCAGAGCACAATGTCTGGTCGGAGGCTGGTGATGGCAATCTCCAAGGATCCCTGCACTCTGTCCTGCTTGCCTGCCTTCTCCCCAGGCCTGAGAAAGCCGATGAATGATGGTCAAGTCGTCCATAAAGGCCCTGACTGGGACCTGTTGGATGCCGCTCCCCATCTTGGCGTCTCCGCTGACTTGACCAGGAGGCTCATCGCAGTTGCAAACAGAATCACAGAGATTGTACATCCGGTCACGATTCCGACTTCCAGTTGTTATGCCCTGGCCTAGGGGGAACTAGGACATAACATAATGGCTCTCCCCCCCTTCTCCCAGCTCTCAAATTAGACCATGTGCTTCGTCCACAGGATGGCTTTTATTGAAAATTACCATCATAGCATTGGCATCAGGGAGGGCATGGCAAAAACAACAAACAAAATGGCTCTGTTAGAGATCTTACCTAGATGAAGAAAATAATAATTAAATAAATGACAGTCAAACTAACCTCCTTGACTGAAACACAGGAGAAAAGGTCAAAACAAAAATGGCTTCCCTCCCCTACGCCTAAGTGGACTCTAGAAGAACTGAAGTATATAACAAGACTGAGTTGGTGGCCAAACAAAAAATGCTGGGTTGGCTGCTGCTGCACATGGCCTCTGGTTGGGAGCTTGGAGAAGATCAAAAGAGGGCGAGGTGTTGAGTGCGACCAAAGCGGCAAACGCCCCAGCTTTGGTCAACTAAAGATTGCGTGCAACCGCGACGACAAGCAAACATCGTTGCCACACCAGCACGAGGCCTGCCACACTGGACAACAATCATGGCAGCAAACCAGCTGATCCCGAAGGGACAGTGAGAGACAGAGGCGCGCCGGAAGCTGCCACCTTTTCAAGCGGCGGGTAGCCCCGCCCATTCAGCAATGCCCAGATGGTGTCAGTGGCCCAGCAAAACAAAGGGAGAGAGAGAGAGAGAGAGAGAGAGAGAGAGAGAGCATCCAGCACCCCTGCTACTTGTCGAAATGCTCATGTGTGGGTGACTCGTGTAGCCGGTCTAGCTGCGGCACTGCCTCTGCTTCAACCTCTGCGTTGTGTCTTAGGTGTGAAGAACGATACGTGGGCACCTGCAGGTCTGCTTTTTAACCAGATTTATTTTCTGTAAAAGAGAAAAAAATAAACTCGCTACAACACAGTTCATTTCTCCGCAATGCACACCTTTAAAGGAAAGGTACATAAAGCAACATGCGTCAGAAACGGGCTTTGTGCTGTGACCGCGACCCTTCCAGCAAACATAGAAGTGTTTTCCTCACACACAAAAAAGAACAGAACTGCTACAATGAGCGGTATATTAACAAATTATAACACGTGTTATCCATACAAAGTGTTAATTACAGTTAACATTTTTTCCACATGACGTTGCTGAAGTGTCAAGGGTCAACAAAACAAATTAATTTAACAAAATAAAAGCTTCCCAAAATAACAAAGAGACAGAATTTGCACATAAACTAACAGCAAAATGTAAATAAACATAAAAACAGATTTTTAGTGAAATACAACGGTTGATAGACACAGTTGATAGACACATCTGTTATACTCGGTATATTGTCAAATAAACTGTCTCTCCCCTTGACTTTGCTCTGCCAATGTGGCGCCTGTGAAAAAAAAAAATAGTGAGTGTCATAGACAATCAAGCCTCCTGGCATTGGAACTGACTCTGTTCCACTTACAAGAGCTTGGAAACCCTTCTCATATTTAGTGTGATATATGCCATTTATAATGCGAAGCTCACCACTTTCTAAACATACAGGGGCCTTTCTGCTGAGCGTCACACGCAAAAATTCTGCATTTTTGGTTTGGAAATCAGTCATTTTACAACACTCTGCATAAACCATCGTCCAATTAGCTTGGATAGGCAGTCTCCAAAAATTTGGTTCCACCCCGCTTTTGACAGTCACTAACCATTGGGCGTAGTGTGTTTGTGCCAACAAGAAGAGGGTACTTCAATGGGTGACGTTTTTTTTTGTTTGTTTGTTTCTCATGGGTTATTAAGCTAATAATCCCTTTGTGCATCAGATTTATTGCAGTGCTCCTTTTTTATTATTGATTTATTGGGTTGACGCCACCCACTGCCCTTCCCTTGTGTTACAAGGCATTTCTCTGTTATTTCCATGAAATTCTCAATCATTTGCGTTCAAGCTGCCTCCCGATGAATAATGTAAATGTTACAGCCCAACTTGAGTCTCGGGGGGAAGGCTCGCAACAAAAGGGTACCAGCAGGTTCAGGTTTTGGTGCATCTGTTCTCTTCAATTTCTTGTTTTCTGTCAGTATTTCTGACTCAGTTTCAGCACTACAGCATTTGCTGTCTTGTTGAGAGGCCAAGTTTCTGCTCCATAGAGAAGGATGGAGAGAACAGAGGTGTTGTAGATCCGTAATTTGGTCTCTCTCTTGAGATGGAACGGTGCTTCCACAGCGGTTTCTAGAGAGTTTTCATAGCACTGGCTGCAAGAGCACGTCTCCGATTTATCTCAGTTGCTATGTTGCCGTTGTTGATGACAATGGACCCGAGGTAGTTAAAAGAGGTCACAAACTCAACTTCTTCCCCACTGATGTGCAGCGAGGAGGGAGCTTCACCTCTGATGCACATCAGTTTGGTCTTCGCCCAGCTGACCTTTAGACCCAATTTATTGGCTTCCTCTTGGTAGATCTCTAAGGCTTCTCTTAGCTGATCTAGCGTGGAGCAGAATAGTGTGGTGTCATCTGCATATTCCAGATCTGTGAGGGAGTAACTGCCTAATTGAACCCCGGAAGTATGCGCACAGATCAGTTCCATCAGATGGTCCAAATACAATACAAATACATGGGGCCCTGTCATTTTGCAGTTTGGACAGGGCTTTCACGACCTCTTCTTTGGTCAAGAGGTCAGTGTTGCAGCAGTTGTGATTTGCACTGACATTTTCAGATGACACGGTGAGAGTGGGGTCAGTTTGTGGTGGGGGATGACGGGCTGCTCGACGGAACTCTCTAATTTCTAGCGTTCTTGGTGGTATCCAGGGATGCCTTGGTGTATGGTGGGCGCGTCAGATGGAGTCAGCAGTTGCCTGGTTTATGCGGACACAAAGTCTTCCTTCGGCAGGGCATTATACCTGTTGGAGATGGAGCAGGTAAACAATGAGGTGATGGTGGGATCCTGAAGATGAGAAGATCTCAGTCTGGGTGGGACCCGTGGTGATATTAATAATATGATGCATGACTCCAATCTTTTTTTTATAAGTAGACTTGAAGAATATACGGAGGAGAGATGAGTATAACGTTACTGCACTGTTTAGAAAAATACTCTTTCACCAGAAGAGCTCGAAGTAATGACGCGACAGCGGCGACGAAGCCGTTAGCATGAGCTAACGTGTAAGTAACAGTGTAACAACACACAAAGTAAAAACTTTAAAATAGAAAGACGCACAGTATTTGTATCTTACCACTCTGAAATCTCCTGCTGCAGTCGCTGAGTCCGTATTTCTGCCGAAGCCTCTCCCTCTGGGTCAGACTCTGGCTCAAACTGGTACGGTTGCACCACACTGCTTCTGCTAGCCATGACCGTGTTACTTCGCATTCACAACATTAGCGCATGGCTACCGGAGCCGAAGCCATAGCCCCTTCGAGAGAGAAGGGCGTGGCCAGGTGCAGCTCATTAACATAAAGGTGACAGGCCCTAAAACGGGCTGTTATGAACAGAGCGGTTTTTTGCAGATTTAGGGACAGCAAAAATATTAGATCCAAAGTCAATTTTGACTAATGCAGGTCACAGACAGGTCTTTTACACATTTGAGAACTATTTTAAGAAGTGGAAAAGTGGCATAATATGGGACAAAGACAAAAGACAAACCTAGAATTATTTATCTGTGGTTTAATTATAGGATTAATCTATATTCTGTATGTATTTCCCCGAACCTTAACACAATATGACATTTATGGCATTATAAGTGAGAAGTACAATATTCAAAGATATTTCTTGTTTAACAGGTTTATATTTTATTAAAAACAGGTTTTAATTTTATACAATTTATTTAGATAATTTCTGTCTAATATATGCCACGGTCTCTGCGGCGCGCTCTCTCACATTCACCCTCCCCTCTCTCCTTGTTGACTTGGTGCCTTCCAGTTTGTGTCTGGCCTCCAGCTAATCAGTTGATCACAAACACCTGTGGTTAATCCGTTGATCACGAACACCTGTAGTGGCCACTACATAAAGGAGTGTCTGTTGAAGTCTCGTTGCCACATTATCTGTGCGCTCTCATAGCCAGAAGGCCAGCGTGATCTCCCCTGTTTCCCATTGTGCTCCGCTCCCTGTTGCCAACCACCTCAGCCTGTGCCACGTTAGTTTGGTTTTGGACCCGGACTGTTGGGTGATGGCCGATCGAGGCTTTGTTGAAGCTTCAACACTTGCTTAAAAAAGATGGTTCATTACTCAAGGCTTCAATGACACAGTGCTCGAGTAGGTCATCTAGTGGTCAATAAAATTAAGTGCAATTGAAACGTGTTCATTGTTTCATAGGCTGTTTGGGATTTGATTCACCATGCATTCTTGTTCGACAACACTACATGGTTGTATGGTTCAATGCTGACACAATAAAATAAAAAAAATAAAATAAAGACAATGTTTCTTATTTGGCACGACTGATTGGAGTAGACTATAGCTCTTTACTTTGCTTAACATTTTGTGCGATGAATTATATTCTACGCTAAAACAAGACTAAATAGCCCATAGTTTAAAAATATGTTAAATAGTAAGTGTTCAGTGGGTCAGATGTCAAATGTGATCTATTTAAAATGTAGAATAGATGAGCTAAATAACACTACGCGTTGATGGGAATCGAACTGTCGCCTCAGTCTTGCAAGTCCAAAATCGTCATAATGTACCACAAACCCAAATCACTCCCTTTTTTTTTTTTCATCTAAGCTTTTTGAGTAGCGTTCACGTCTACACACCGTGGTTCCTCATTAACTCCCACCAATTTGCATGTTACGGCGCTTACGTCAACTGTTTTAATTGATTTTAAATTTATTATATATATATATATATATATGTGTGTGTGTGTATGTGTGTGTGTGTGTGTATATGTGTGTGTATATGTGTGTATATGTGTGTGTATATGTGTGTGTATATGTGTGTGTATATGTGTGTGTATATGTGTGTGTATATATGTGTGTGTATATGTGTGTATATATGTGTATATATATATGTGTGTGTGTGTGTATATGTATATATACGCGTATATATATATGTGTGTTATATAATATTTAGTACTGAATGCAACACTGTCAAACCAAACCCTTGTCGATCAATTCTCGATTGACTTTGAAAGCTCAACTCAGCTCTGAGTTGAGACAACCAAACCAATGATAGGATTTCGATACTTTATGAAGCAGTACACTGGTTTATATATCAACCATGTGATTCTTTCTAACCAAAACAGCACTTCTGACTGTATCATGGAGGTGTAGAAAAATAGGACTGTATAGCAATTTTCTGTTTGACTGCAATAGATGATTGTATGGTTTCCTTTCCTCCTTATTTCCAAATAATAAGAAGAATGATGATGTGCTCTACAAATACAGACAGACAAAGTATGTTTTAGAGTTCATTGAAAGAGGTTAATAGCTGCATGGGTGAAGATTGTGTGCTTGAAAAAAGGGCAGAGTGTGATTGAAAATGGGGTAGAGGGTGTGCTTGTGTGACTTGTGTATTTTTCTTTAGAAATAACAATTTCTCTACAGTTTCTACAGTTTCTTTATTTGGACACAATTTCCCCAGCCTTTGAAAAAAAAAACTTGTTCACACGGAACTGACGAGGCTGGGTTACGAAGGAAATGTTTTGCCACTTTGTAAAACGTTTGGGTAGACCATTTTGTGGTTGGCCCAGTATTTTAAGGGGTCTTCAGTTATTTCAAGAAGAGGATGGGCGAGATATCGATTGACTTCCACAACAGCATTTGCCTGGCTCTGTTGGCATCATCATCCAACAGTCTCCACGGGTCAACTCCTGAAAAATACTTCATCAGCAGATATTTTCATTAATCATTCATAATTAATAAAAAAAAAATGAGAAAAAAATGCCTGTGGAAACTGCTGCTCTTGGTGGAGGCTGAGGTGGCACTGGCGGTGGCAGCGGCTGACTTTGCTGGGCATTGTTGATGATGATAATTTTTGTGCATTCAGACACTTGACGCTCCTTAACACCAGCTGCCACTCTCAGACTGGAAAAGCCAAAGATCTTGTAACATGGATCCAAGAGTGTAGCAACAGCCAATGAGCTCTGCCTTTCTTTTTCTTTTAATCTGTCCCCCAAGCATCTCAATAAATTATGTGCTAAGTGTTGTGCCATGGGGGTTGTGAGTTCCGTTTGGAGCGCTTCAGTTGTGTGTCGCAACACACGGTAGAGGGGGATGACTTTGGAGCCAGAGACTCTTCTTTCCTCTGATAGCTCCTCAGTTGCTACCTGGAATGCAGCCAGCAGCTGAAATGACAGGAAAATACGCATTTTCTGAATGCATAAACTGTAATGTGTAGTATGATGTTCCAAGTGAGGGCGTATTCACACCTACCCTGTTTGGTTCGAACTAAACCAAAAAAGTCCCTTTTGCGGACCTTTTTGGCTGGTGTGAATACAAACCAGCGAACTCTGGTCCGGAGCAAACAGCCGGTCCGAGACCTCGCCGGAGGGGTGGTCTCGGTTAGCTTCCAAACGAACCATCGGTTGATGTGAGAGCGACCGCACCGTGGCTCGAACCAGTTTTGAAATCACACACTGTTTTACATGTTACAGGCTTCCGTAGCCACAACCATTAGGGGAAATAATCTTTTGGTTAGTATAGTAGAAAGTTTAGTAGCACGTCGTCGGACCGTCAGGTGAACATGAGTCGTGGTTCAAAGTGTAGCAATAAGGAGACGCTTCTTTGCCAAACGTCTTCGTTGTCGCAAAATGGTAAACATCTCCTCATAGAATCGACGTTGCATCAAAAGCTTCTGATGCTCCAGATTACCTGCGAACGCTTGTGTTTATGTGGAAACAAACGAACATGAGCACAACGAATAAAGCACGCTGGAGATCCATGATTATTTAATTTTCGTATTTTACCGTGTTACCCCGCCCTGGACCGTTTTGTCCAATGAGTTGCACGATCTTTGCACACAGGTGGGTTTGTTGTCAAATCCTGGGACTCTTGCGAAAATTGCAATGTGAAAAGGAACCAAACCAAAAAGATGCATTGTATTTTGGTCCGGACCAAAGAAAGCGAACTAAAGGACTTTCCTGGTGTGAATACGCCCTGAGTAAACCCTTCAGCATCAACTATGCAATAACCCAACTACACCATTTGGATTGTACTATAATTATGTCTCTGGTTATTGATGATATTATGTTTCGTAGAGGGTATTATTATTTGTAGTTTAGATGTTTGTGTTGAATAATATAATTAGTTTAGATGTTTGTCTATCATAATATGATTACAAATATAGAAATGTTTAAATCATTGGGCTGTCCTACACAGCACCGCCATAAAACTTTGCGACCGGTTCATTTACAGGGTGGGGAACTTATGATCCATCAGAGGCACGGGGGAGTGGAACTTGGGACCTTAGGCATGTCTTGCACCATATTGTTTCAACAGGTCACAATGGAACAAAGGATCGTTTGGCTCCCTGCCAAATAAGGACTGATTTCTTTTCACTATCATTAACTGGAGACTTGGATCAAAGGCTGCCTCAACATCCAATGAGGCTGGGGTCTGGACACCAGGCAGGGAGAGAAACTGATGCAACGTGTGTCCAAGTCTAAATCAACCACCCATAGGCACTTCCTATTCCTGCCTCTTGAGGGCACTGTTGCTCCACTGTACTCGGGTCTCCTTCAGGATGGACTCGTGGATTGGTCAAACCTTGAGTTAGGAAGGCCATTCAAAGTCCATTCATGCTTTATTTTCGACAACAATTGCAAATACATGAGTTGAAAGTGTCCCCGTGGAGAGAGAAAAATGGTTTTTAACATTGTGCAAATGTGAGTCCCTCACGACCATCTGGTGTTGTTGTTCAATGCTGAGGAATGTCGTGGAGCAGATAACAGTCATAAACCTTGGGGACGGTTCCAGGCAGGTCCTCTCGGGTTGACCCCCCCGTGTGATTTGTGAGGAAGGTGTTTCCTAAAGTGGGTATTTTACGGTCTCGCCCGACCTCAAGTGAGATCTGATCATCAGGAGAGGAACATCACAGCCAATCGGGTACCACCTCTGCGCCCTCCCAAGAGATCCCAGCTCACTGTGGATCTCTTTGAGAACATTATCGACCGGTGCTACGTCAATCGTTGGGGCCCCTTTGTACTGCACCTGGAGAACGGTATCTGGGTCTAACTCCAGCGGGTGCTGTTGTATCAAAGAGAGACTCGGGGCCAGTGCAACACTTTCCGGGTCCTCCTGGTCAACTGAGATTCAATAGCTTTGTAGTTGTTGATAGCTCCATTCAAAAGTTGAAATAAAACAAAGTAGTCAAGGATCAGAGGTATTTCTTGCAGGTTTACTGGCAGATGAAAAATTGTACAGCAACCTGGGCTCATCAAAATTACAAAAACAAAACAACAGCATCCTATGGTGCACCGCTGATGAACCAACGATGTGCCCGAATCCACCAAGTTTTAAAGCTCCCAGCATGGCAAAAATGGTGTCCCCCTGTCATATGGATCTCCCAAAAAGGTGTTCTACTGGAACCAACACTACAGCTGTGCACTTATAAGGAGTGGATACCAACAGATCTCTAGCTGGTCAGCTGTTTTCTTATGACGAGTGGCTATACTGTGGTGAATTCTTCAGGTGGTTTTGAGGGATGTAGATGTTGAAGGAGTCTTCGCTGACACTGACTTGGTTGTATAAAAACTGGTTTATTGCAAAGAAGTCAGAAATCAAACAGGCACCTAGGAAGCCTGGGGGATCTCTTTGGCCTGATGTGAGCAACTCCCAAGAATCCTTTGTTCACATCTCCTCTTATACACCCCTGTAACCTGAGATGAAGATACATGGAGTGGAGGAGAATCTATACATTCCTTAGCCGTACCCCAAGTGTCTACCAGCGCAGGAATGTGGTGGCAGTGGTTGAAAAACAGGAAGCCCACTTGACCAGACCCCTTTGCCGAGGCACCATATGGAATCAACAACTGCCTTATATGGAAAGGTTCAGCCCGGTCCTCCTTCTTCTTCCGCATTATCCGGGGTCGGGTCGCGGGGGGCAGCAGCCTCAGCAGAGATGCCCAGACCTCCCAGCCTCTCATCCCAGCCGCTTCACACTCGGCTGCAAACCGCCCCAGTGCACATTGGAGGTCCTGGCTCGATGAAGCCAACATGACCACATCATCCGCAAAAAGCAGAGACACAATCATGTGGTTCCCGAACCAGACTCCCTCCGGCCCCTGGCTGCGCCGAGAAAATCTGTCCATGAAAATAATGAAAAGAACCGGTGACAAAGGGCAGCCCTGCAGGAGTCCAACACGCACTGGGAACAGGTCTGACTTACTGCCGGCAATGCAAACCAGACTCCTGCTCCGATCATACAGGGACCACACGGCCCTTAACAGATGGCCCCGGACCCCATACTCCTGGAGCACCCCCCACAAGATGCGTCGAGGGACACGGTCGAACGCTTTCTCCAGATCCACAAAACACATGTAGACTGGTTGGGCGAACTCCCATGAACCCTCGAGCACCTGGCGGAGAGTAAGGAGCTGGTCCAGTGTTCCACAACCCGGACGGAACCCGCACTGTTCCTCCTGAATCCGAGGTTCGACTATCGGCCGTATCCTCCTTTCCAGCACCCTGGAATAGACTTTACCAGGGAGGCTGAGGAGTGTCATCCCTCTATAATTAGAGCACACTCTCCGATCCCGCTTTTTAAAAAGAGGAACCACCACGCCGGTCCAGAGGCACTGTCCCCGACCACCACGCGATGTTACAGAGACGTGTCAGCCACGACAGTCCCTGCACATCCAGAGACTTGAGGTACTCGGGGCGGATCTCATCCACCCCCGGGGCCTTGCCACCAAGGAGTTTCCTGACTACCTCTGTGACTTTGGCTTGGGTAATGGACAAGTCCTCCCCCGGGTCCCCCGCCTCTGATTCCTCCGCAGAAGACGTGACGGCGGGATTGAGGAGATCCTCGAAGTATTCCTTCCAACGCCGGACAACATCCCCAGTCGAAGTCAACAGCTCCCCACCTGCACCATGAACGGTGTCGGTGGCGAACTGCTTCCCCCTCCTGAGGCGCCGAACGGTTTGCCAGAACTTCTTCGAGGCCGACCGAAAGTCCTCCTCCATGGCCTCCCCGAACTCCTCCCAAGCCCGAGTTTTTGCCTCCGCCACCGCCCGCGCTGCAGCACGCTTGGCCTGCCGGTACCCGTCAGCTGCTTCCGGGGTCCCACGAGCCAACATGGCTCGATAGGAGTCCTTCTTCAGCTTGACGGCATCCCTTACTTCCGGTGTCCCCCACCGGGTTCGGGGGTTACCGCCACGACAGGCACCGGAGACCTTTACGACCACAACTACGAGCAGCTGCGTTAACAATAGAGGTGGAGAACATGGTCCATTCGGACTCAATGTCTCCGACCTCCCCCGGGATCTGGGAGAAGCTCTCCTGCAGGTGGGAGTTGAAGACCGCACTGAAAGAGGGCTCGACCAGACGTTCCCAACAGACCCTCACAATACGTTTGGGCCTGCCGGGACTTTCCGGTCTCCTCCCCCGCCAGCGGATCCAACTCACCACCAGGTAGTGATCAGTTGAATGCTCAGCCCCTCGCTTCACCCGAGTGTCCATGACACAGGGACGGAGGTCAGACGACACGACCACAAAGTCGATCATCGACCTCCGCCCCAGGGCATCCTGATGCCAAGTGCACCGGTGGACACCCCTTTGCTCGAACATGGTGTTTGTCACGGACAAACTGTGACTAGCACAGAAGCAAAACACCACTCGGGTTCAGATCAGGGAGGCCGTTCCTCCCAATCACGCCTCTCCAGGTCACACTGTCGCTGCCCACATGTGCGTTGAAGACCCCCAGCAAAACAACGGAGTCCCCAGTCAGAGCACCATCCAGCACCCCTCCCAAGGACTCCAAGAAGGCCGGGTACTCTGCACTGCCATTCGGGCCATAGGCCGAAATGACAGTGATGGACCTGTCCCCAACCTGAAGGCGCAGGGACGCGACACTCTCGCTCACCGGGGTAAACTCCAACACGTGGCGGCTGAGCTGTGGGGGAAGAAGCATGCCCACACCAGCCCGCCGCCGCTCACCGGGGGCAACGCCAGAAAAATGGAGAGTCCAGCCCCTCTCGAGGAGCTGGGTTCCAGAGCCCGACTATATCTAGCCGGTACCTCTCAACCTCCCGCACAAGCTCAAGCTCCCCCCTCCAGTGAGGTGACATTCCATGTCCCAACAGCCAGAGGCTTCTTCCGAGGCCCGGGCCGTCGAGGCCATCCGCCTCGACTGCCGCCAGAACCACACTGCACCCGACCCCTACGGCTTCCTCTGCGGGTGGTGAGCCCACAGGAGGTAGGACCCACGTCGCTCGTTCGGGCTGGGCCCGTCCGGGCCCCGTGGCCTAAGGCCCGGCCACAAGGCGCTCGCATGCGAGCCCCAACCCCGGGCCTGGCTCCTGGGTGGGGCCCCGGTTGCGCCATACCGGGCGACGTCACGGTCCTTTTATTGTTATTGTCCATAGAGGTTTATGAACTGCCCTTAGTCTGTCCCGTCACCCAGGACCTGTTTGCCTTGGGAGACCCTACCAGGGGCATAAAGCCCCGGGCAACATAGCTCCTGGGATCATTCGGGCACTCAAACTCCCCCACCACATTAAGGTGGCAGTTCAGGGGGGAGTCAGCCCGGTCCTTCTTGGTTCAAATGAGTTCACGGACATGAGTTCAAGCAAGTTCATATACATAGGTTCATACACATAGGTTCAGATACTACATATTTCCCCCCTTCGAGACTTCACAACGTCTCGAAAAAAAAATGTGAATACCCACGCATGATACATGGATAGAAAAGGATATAAGTATAAAACACAAAGTACAAACTTAATGAGGTAGTGGTTACATCAAACATAATAGTGATTATGAGCAACACTTCAAGATTGTAGAGAGTGAGAGCGAAAAACCTATCAGACAGCCAAAAAACCATCAAAATCCTTCTAGATAGGAAAATTCTCTCACGGCCCCTCTGTCCTAGGCGACCACCCTATGGCCCTTCAAATCAATTCCAAAAAGAAAACCGCATACAGGGAAAAGTTCGGCAAACACACATGAGAACCTCAAAAAATAAAATCAAAAACATCCAGGGCTTGGCTGGTCATCCCATCGGACCTACACCGTGGATCTCTCCCTGCCTAACATCCATTTCCCTGTTCTCCAAAACAAAGAAAAAGCTGAGTTCCAATAGCATCTGCCTACTGATAAAATCTCCAAATGGCTTTATTATCAAGAAAAAACATCAATTTTGTGTTGCAATTCAGAGTAAACATTATGCATACATAGTGGTTAATACACAGTAGTTTTGTTGAGTTCTGTTGTTCACAGTCCCCTGATGCAGGATCTTCAGGTGTTTTGCATCCTCATTCAGGGTTCTCCAGTGTTTTTCCAGCTCATTTGTGTCTGAGTCCATTCTGAACATAGTTGACACCCCCACGTAGGTATCCTAGCTATTGTCCTGAAACAGAGAATATCTTCCAGTATCTTTTGTATACAGAACATCACACATGTAATTCCATTGCAAGAGATACAGCAAGCATCAAACATGAGTATAGATGTCCCTATTTCCCCCCTTGGGCATTCGCCCACAAGGAAGCAACTAGAAACACAAATTCCATAATTATATAAAAAGAAAAGACTAACCTAAGAATACACTTGCAACTATCACAAATATTTATCTACTATAGTGGTGACAACCTCCTCCTCCTCAACGGCTTTGAGGAGCGGCATCTGAACCACATCGCCAGGCATGACTACACCAATCCAACGGAGTATCATCGCCTTCGCACACGTCAACGACAGCGCGCAAACACAAAACAATATTCCCAGTGACACAATGACCGCGCTAAAGACCTGTAGCAGCATCGCTCCGACAGGACCAAACCTATCTTGAAGCCACGCATTAGCAGATGTCCCCGCGCTTTCCGAGGGACCAAACGCATCCCTTTTCTTCTTCAACGCTTCAATCACATTCGTCACATTGTCTGCAGTGTCGGGAATTAAAGTGTAGCAAGCATCACCTGTTCGGTTCAACGCCACGCACAAACCTCCTTGTTTAGCTAAAATGTAATCAAGGGCCATATCATGCTTCAACAAGGTGAGTCTGTGACTCCTCTGAGCATTTGATAGATGTTCAAAGCCCTTTATGGTTTCATTCGCAAATCCTTGTAACGTATATGTGATATTATCAATATGTTCTGCTAAAAATACAACTCCATACCATGGAAATAAACCAAGGCCCCATTTTTCTCCCAAGGAGATTTTCCAATGATATGATTCGAGATTGTGAAATTGTGCCAAGTCTCTCTTGTGTCTGGATCCTGGAGCAGCCACAGAGCTGCTGTTATCAGAATCAGAGCCTACCTGAAGCGCAAAAACTTCATAAGGGAGTTTCAATGTAGCAACATCTAACCCAATCATGAGGCAAGAACAAGTAAGCTGCGTCCCCACAAATCCACCAGATGTCTCTGAAAGTACCAATAGTCACATCTGCAGGTAAACAATCATGTACGACCATTATGGATATGCTCAGTCTATTATTTCCCTTAAAAGTTACTGGATACAGCTTTCTCCCCAACTGTTGCTTCTATGGTGTGCCTTGTGATTATTTCAACTTGTATACTGGAATCCACATCAGCTGTTTCTAGTGGCAGGTCTTGAATTTCAGTATGAGGATCGGGAGGATTCCCCCCTTTCCTTACTGCTGAGCCCAGTAAGGCCACTTCAGTGCGAATCTGGAGCTTAGGAGTCATCGGCAACGTCTGGGATGTCTTAGTAGTGGACTGTGTCGTAACAACTCTAGCCGTCGCAGTCGTAGGTTGAGTCACACCGTCACCTTTTGGAGTCAGAGTCGTTTCTGCCCGTCGTGTTGTCATAGTAGTAGTAGTAGTAGCTTTTGAAGTAACATGGGTACTTGAAGATGTTGTCAGCAGTGTCGTAGATTACTGAGTCGTGATTTGAGAAGTTATGGTCTGTGGAGTTGTTGAAGGTAGAGTTGTAGTTTGTCGTACAACATTACCAACTATCGCACCCTGGAGTAAGGGATAAAGTTCCCGTCGGGTAACTGCACTCGTGGGTTGTGCAGTAGACTGTGAACATTATCCTTCACAGTTCAGGAACGTCACCACCTTGGTTCTAAGAGGCACCACTAACCACTAAATACTATCTCTTTGCGTTTATTATCACCTAACTGTAACTGATTGAGTTTTCTGAGAGTCTCTTGATCTTGTTTTCTCTGGTCTGACTCCTTCTTGCGAAAAAGTTCAACTTGATGCGCAATGTGATCGATGTACACGCTTTTAGCCATACTTCCGAGACCAACCACCTCTGCTAGTTTACTGCGTACTGACAGTGGCAGCCCCTGTTGAATTTTAGTTTGCACAATAGATTGTTCCATTTGGTTACCATCTGGATCATTACCTGTACCATTTCTCCAAGATTGAAGAGCTCTCGATACATAAGCTCTTGGATTTTCTTGATCTCCCAACGGCTCCATTAGAATGTTGTCAGGGTGTACGTTTGTTGGGAATGTATCACGCAACGCTCCCCAAAACTGACCTCTATGCACAGCAAATAATTCAGCATCATTTACCGCTGTAGCGATGAAGTGAAGCATTCTAGCCTTCTGC
>CM020514.1:350466-370466 GCA_009823395.1 Thamnaconus septentrionalis | reverse complement strand
GTGGACGATCTCCAGTGAGATCGGCTGCTAGGGTCACTCTCCCTCTCCTGGCTGGTGGAGCAGGCACCCCCTTTTGACCCCAAAAGGTCAATGATAGCAACAGTCGTAAATGGCGCCGGTGCCTGACCATTTGGAGGGACGGCAGCAAAACGATTCCAACCACCATGATACCAACACAGGTCCCCAGGATATGCTGAGAAGTGAGAGGCATTGTTCCATGATGACACTGATTACAGAGACTATACAAATACGTTCTTCCTAAAAGAAAAACTGACACTCACAGATTTGGTTCATTCTTGAAACAGCACGAATGTAGATTGTTCTTCCTGCTCCTTTTCAAACATCAGTTATTGGTTTTATTATTTCTACTTTAGTCTATTTGAAATAAAACCCTAATTGATTACTTCATTCATTCATTTATTTATAGCCACCTGAAGTCAATCATCCAAAATAATCTGAAAAACCAATGTTTATTCAGTATTTCAACACAAAAGCCCCCAAAGTCGTTACTGGACCTATACAGGCCATCAGCCGCCCTCTGGATAGCCCCAGTTGAAATAACTGAACAATTACAAAAGAAAGTGTTAATTTTTAACCAAGGTTTTGAGTGAGAAGAAATAAAAAGGATTAGGCCAAATGTTTACAATTATATAATGTTAGCTCTCACTCGATTCATCCAAATCTTCTCTAACCTCCTTAAAAGGGCAGGAGGGTGGTTGAACAGATGCACAATGTGTTCAGTGGTGCCAATTAGCTCCAGCTTTTCTTTTACCTGGACTACGCGTGAGATTACCTCCACGACTTCATATGGTCCAGTCCACCTAGGTTCCAGCCTCTTTCTTTGGTGGGCTTTCACCACACCTGCATCAACCTTCATCGCTGGATCCATCCTGGAGTTGCATCAGCTAAATAAGCAGCATCTGTTTAGATAAAACTTAATAAAAGTTAGTCATTTCTGTCATCTAGTCATCACAGTCAGGGCATATGAACTCCCTCATAGAGACTTGTGCATTGGCCTGCCTTTGAGCAACTCATTTGGATTTCAAAATGTTTTATCATTAAAAGTCATCTTATGGACATAAGTCACTAGTACAGTGCTTAACTGTAGGTGCTTAATGCCATGAAATATCCTAACAATATTTTATTATTTATTTTACTATAATAAAGTACCAAGACTCTCTAATATCATTCTACCACAATTTAATGTATTATTATTAACTATGACGTTTCATAGACTCATGAAAGCCTCTTCCAGTTTAAACTATACGGTTATAAACTTTTATATCCAGCCAACCAGTTTGTATGACACATTCGTTCCCAGCGACTGACCCAATCAAGTTAGTTTACTTGAGACAATGAAAACACAGTATTATAATCCAGACACATACATATCTTATTTTATTAGTTAATGATTCTATTTTATGTATTTATTTATTTACTTACTATAAGATGTCCTACCCGTATCTAATACTATGTTTTATGACGTCTCATAAGAACATATTAAAGTACTTGGCCTCTATTTTTAATCTTTTATAACTACAGAGCATTCACAAATGCTCTCCCTATTAATGTGCCTGAACAGCACACCTTCTCACTTATCCCATATCAACAACATAACCCAGTCAGCTAACTTCCACTAACACAACATCAACTTCCTTTGACCTTCTCTTACTCCCTACACCACTGCCATTCTGGTCCACAGTCTTGTCACTTCCTGACTCGACTGCTGCAACTCTCTTCTGTTTGGACGATCTCAAAAAAGCACACAAAAACTACAATCTGCTGCTCGTGTCATTACAAGGACTCCATCCACTCAGCACATTACACCCATCATGCAACAGCTCCACTCTCTCCATCACCTACTGTATCCAATACAAAATTCTTTCGCTCACCTTCAAGCCAATCCACCACCATATCTTTCTGATCTCCACATCACCACACCAGCTCGCACAGTCAGATCCTCCTTCTCCATTTAACTCTCTGTTCACCTGCTCTTCACATCACCACATTCATTAATCTTCTCAAAACTAAACTTATTCTGTTGCAGTTTGACCCTAAGTGTCAAAACAAAATGACGCGAACGTCCTTTCTTGTAAAATAACAAAATAAAATTCACAAAAACAAAATTCTGGCGCAAATGCCCTTCTTGAAAAGAACAAAATAAAATTTCAGATCGTACGTCCTACTTTTCGAGCATTACCTCGTCATAGTTAAAACAAAAATAAAACATTCAGACCGTACGTCCTACTTTCCGAGCATTACCTCGTCATATTTAAAACAAAAATAAAAATTCAGACCGTACGTCCTACTTTCCGAGCATTACCTCGTCATATTTAAAACAAAAATTCAGATCGTACGTCCTACTTTCCGAGCATTACGTCGTCATATTTAAGACAAAAATAAAACATTCAGACCGTACGTCCTACTTTCTAAGCATTACCTCATCATATTTAAAACAAAATTCAAAACTTCAGATAATACGTCCTACTTTCCGAGCATTACCTCGTCATAATTAAAACAAAAATAAAACATAAAAATGGTAAAAAAATATTCCAAGTATCTTGCTCTTCTATCTAGGACACTTAACAGAACACTGACAACCACACTTTAGAATGTCCAATATGCAGAACTTCGATCTAAACAGGCATCTGCTTTACCTTTTTGTTGGCGCCTTGTTGTTGTCAGTTGTCCCCAAAAGTGACCGTTGTGGTGTTCAATCTCACATTCCTTTGTCCTTCCGCATCACGTCGGGGTCACCAAATTGTTGGTTTGGTTCCTTTACCTAATATCATGCTACCAAACCGCGTGTTCGTTTGATGAAGAAAAGAGACAAATATAATCTGAACGAGTTTTAGTGCAAAGAAGAACAAGACATTTGTTACAGAGATCTGATGAAGAGATCTCTTGAGTCGAGTCCTGGCCGTCGCCGGAGTCAGACTGACAACTTTCTCCCAAGAAAGTCCTTAAATGCAAAGACAAACAATCTGACTCCTGATCTGAATGTCTTCTCCAGTGTCGTCCTCTGATTGGTTGTCCATTCTTCCCCCTTCAGTTTCTGGGTGTCACTGTCATTGTTTATGAATCAGGAAGCAGGTCCTTATTTGGCCGTGAGCCAAATGGTCCATCCTTCCTTCCGGTGTGACCTGTTGAAACCATTTTGCAGCAAGACAAGCTCAGGTCACAAGTTCCCATCCCTGTGACTGGATGGGTCGCAAACTTTATGACGGTCGCAAAGGCACTTCCTTCAGCTGACCACTCTCTGGTCAGCCAGGTCACTGTTTATGAGACTTAATGAGTTACACAGTCTTCGCTCACAAGGTTTTCAACATCCCCAAGGTACTGGTCATGATCATCAAATATACACCAAAGCACTACATATAGTAACATTCAATACATTTATACATTCAACTCAATGTAATAACTCCAACATATAAATGTAATGTTACAAATATAATAGCACAATATGCAATGATGCATGATGTTAAATATCAGATTACAACAGAACCAACCTTCAAATGGGTTCACCGCAATCAGATCCGGCCACACAAAAACCCCATGGGAATTGTCGGGGACCTCAGTACCCCAGAAAAGGTTTAAAACTCAGAATAGTTCTTCTTTACGCCCAGAGAGCCCAATTTCCTGATCTCGTTTTTGTGTGAATTAAACAAATTGATTGACTGCGTTCCCTCCAACTCTGGTGCATCCTACATCCAGCTACAAGTGGGGGTCTCGTAGTCGTGCCTGATAGTCGTGACTTCACTGTTGTAACTCCAGCTAACTGCCACTTCCTTCCCCTAGTCACTTGTATATCGCTGTTTACAGATTTGAACCCAGCTAATGTCTTCCCAATTGAGGCCCAGCCTGGTCCTCCTCACTGCCCGACCAGAAATCATAGAGCAGGGTCCGAGTTCTGGGATTGTCCTGAAGGATCAGCCAGGACTCCTGATCACCAACTGCCGCTTACACACTCAAAAGGTGTTAGAAAGATTGAAACCTAAGGAGGTGTGCAGGCAAAATGTTCCCACTGCCAACCAACAAACCAGTTGGACCGGACGAAGGTGGGAGCGTATCGCGGTAGAGCATGCTGAAGCTGACATTACTCATGTGCTAATCCAACTTCAGAAATTCACACTAACCCAGTCTGAACTGAGTGGATCTGCTCGTAGATCTAAAAGGTTCTTTGGCGGAGTGCTAACTGCAGCCTCCCTGGTAGGATCCCTTTTGGGTCTAGGACTATCCGTATACAATTCCGTGAATGTGGCAACCGTCAATCGTCATGTCGGCGAGTTGCAAGCTGAAATTCCAGATATTAGGAGACAGATATACAGCCAGCAGCAACAGCTGTAGATATTGGGACAATCCCTCCAAGGGACCATCCTGATAGTGAACACACACAGTGAAGCCCTGAACAAGACAATTCGTACAGTAGACTCGTTACTTTCGATCATTGCGGTTGATTACGCCCACACACAACTCGTCAGTTTGTTGATGTCCGACAAGACCCGAGATATTGCGTCCTCTGTTGATAGTCTGGCGATGGGTCGAATCCCTCCGTATCTTGTCCCTTTGTCGTTGGTCCAAAGTATCCTAACTGCAGCCACCAGAGATATCGTATCTCCACTACAGGCGCATTTGGCTTACACCCTCGGGAGTGCCGTACCAATTCAAGTTGACCCCGAGGAGAGAGCGATCGCTTTTCTGGTAAACCTACATGTAATGGCCACTGAAAACATTTACAGACTAAAGTCTGTGGTAAATGTTGGAGTGTGGAAAGGAGACCTCCGGGTTAAAGTGCTAACTCCATCGGTTGTCGCTTACCACGACAATAACCCGGGTCTCTATCTGGTTCCCAGCCTGCGCAAGTGCACTCTCGCGAAAGACATCCACTACTTGTGTCCCAGTAAGCCGTTCATCCAAGACAATACGGATGGGATTTGTGGCCTTAAGCCCATGACATCCAACACAAAATGCCCCACAACTGTAACACCCAGGTCCCAAGCTGCCGAAACGTACGCCGAAATAGTTGGGAAACACCCCAGAGGAAAGTGCCTTACTGACCTACGACCAACACGACACCAATACACGCATCTCACCCACAACACAGACCCTCTGGGTCAGTGTCCCACCAAATGCCATTTTTCACATTGCTAATCTGTCACTACACCATCTGAATCCTGAGCAGTATGAAACGGTAATCGAGATATTGGATTTCTTTAAGTCGCACTGTGGTGGTTTTAAAATAGGATATGCATGGGGTGAGCAGAGAGTAGCTGACCAACACCAGAAAAACTGACCGGTGATGGACACCTGCAGCTGGCAAGTGGCCACACGATAAGAATACGCCAGGGCAGGTCAGAGGTTGCACGACCAGCCGAAGATCTGTTGGTATAGCCACTTGTCATAAGAAAACAGCTGACCAGCTAGAGATCTGTTGGTATAGCCACTCCTTATAAGCGCACAGCTGTAGTGTTGGTTCCAGTAGAACACCTTTTTGGGAGATCCATATGACAGGGGGACACTATTTTTGCCATGCTGGGAGCTTTAAAACTGGGTGGATTCGGGCACATCGTTGGTTCATTAGCGGTGCACCATAGGATGCTGTTGTCTTGTTTTTGTAATTTTGATGACCCCGGGTTGCTGTACAATTTTTCATCTGCCAGTAAACCTGCAAGAAATACTTCTGATCCTTGACTACTTTGTTTTATTTCAACTTTTGAACGGAGCTATCCACAACTACAAAGCTATTGAATCTCAGTTGACCAGGAGGACCCGGAAAGTGTTGCACTGGCCCCTAGTCTTTCTTTGGTACAACATTTTGGCAAGCCAGCCAGGAGAGGCTCGAGATTACGATCTACAGGAACCATCCAGTCCAGATGCTCCAAATGGCCAAAAATTGAGAAGGTAAGCAGTGCCTTATTTAAAAATAGCTGCATAATTTGGTGGTCTCTGGCTTTGATATTTCAGGCAGATCGTAGAAGAAACACCTCTCCTCAAAAGAATATCAGTAAAGTAAATAAAAGGTGATTAATTATAGCATTAAATGATCTGAGATATTTCTTGGGTCTCCTCCTCCACATGGTTTTCCCTTTTGGTCAAGGTCACTCCGGTTTTTATTGCTCTTATCATCCTAATGTTGCTCTCATGTTGTGTTGTTCCGCTAGTGAGATGTCTGGTTTCGAGCACCATTACTTCTACTTCTGCTGCAATATGCTCCGATTCCCCTTAGCTCTTTCCTAAATGATGAACAGGCCCCTCTAAACTCACCTATGCCTGATCGCTTCCCTAATTCTAGCGATTATGACCCCGATTACTCTGATGATGATGATGCTGAATATGCTTGAAGGATTGTTATGTTTTGTTTGGTTGTTTTTTTTTGGTAATTGTGATTTCTTTTCTGTCAAGCCTTAGGGTCTGGTATTAAGATGATATTGTTACCAATGTATTGATTTTCTGTTCTGTTTTTGTCCTTATTGTGATCACGTCGTGATCAAAGGGGAGAATGTGATAGCCATTTCTACTTTGCTCCTGCCTGTGTAAACATCAAACCTCTTTAATTCACACATCTAGTGTCCCACAGTAAGGTAGAGGTAAGGAGAGAAGGAAGAAGTGTGGAAGAGAGCAAGGAAGGGATATGTGCCATTATCTAACACAAACAATGTAATGCCCCTTTGCCACTGGCCAAAAAACATAATGTAGTCCCGCTATTAATCGGCATTTGGTGGCAGTGGGAAAGGCTCACCGAGCCGCGCTGAAATGCGTCAAACAACCTGGCAAGTGACCTGGGTTTAAATCAGCTCCCATCGGCTCGGCTTCCGTCGACTTGGAGTGGGAAAGGTAGACCTGCGACAAAATTTTTACCGCACGGGATGACGTTGAGTGTCAGGTGTTGGTGGACTCAAATGCACGACAACCACTGATGCAGTTTAAGATGTTTATTGAAGCGGGGAGGTCGGGCAGTCCAGGGTCGAGAACCAGTGCAGGCGGTGAGAGAGACAGGCGAGATCGGCGTCGGTGACGGGCGGAGGTCGATAACAGCGAAAGGATCCTGACGGGGCAGACGAGGAACGTAGTCAGAGCCGAGCAGGGTTGTTACCGGGGAATCGGTCCGAGGACGAGGCGGAGACAGGGTCTGAAACGGGCTGTTGTCAACCGGGGAACGAAGGAGTACAACAAGGAGACAGGCGGTGGATTACTGGTGCAATGCAAAACAGATAATCTGGCAACGGGGGAACTTGGGAGACTGGTTAATAAAGGCAGTGCAGATCAAAGGTGAAGATTGTTGGCTATCAAGATAATAGGGGCAGATTCTTGGCTATCAAGTTCACAGGCGTGGACTGTTAGCTTGGAGACCGTGACATTGAGCGTTACGTGCGCTAAGTCATAATATCATGGCAGTCGCGGCGTATATCACATACTGATGCAAAGGTGTTCGATCACGTTCCATCAGCGCTCACAAATTGTTCATTGTCCTCTGGCTTTTTCATGCCTAAATAATTGCCGAACAACATTGAACACTGGCCACCGCCGGACTCGCTTCCATGTTGCTCTTCAATGTTTCCCCCCTGAATTCAGTCGCACATCATCTACACGATCACGTCAGCAGACACGCAGCGGCGAAAGCGGAGGGGTTGCAGCTTGCCAGCGGGGTGAGAGCCTGCTGGTTTTGGTGCGTGGGAAAGAAACTAAATGCTGATTGATTGAGAGTTGTCCTACGTTAAAAAAAAACCAGTGTTGACCCCCTAATTTTAGTGGGAAAGGGGCTTAACATTCAATGACGTCTACTTACCGAAGAGTTCAAGGATCTTTTTACGGGCAGCACTCATGAACGCTCTCTCCTGTGCTGCACTGAACTGCTTTTCTGTGGAAACCGTGTGCCAAACATGTAATTACATGACAATAGATATAGCTATATCGGACATACAATTACATTTTCAGAAAGTAAAAAATGGCTGCACATTCACAGTACCCCAAAGTGCTTTACATTGGCCTCTAATTCACCAATTCACACACATTAATTCACCAACACCCAGACTGAAAGAAATTTAAAACATTCTTATACCTGATTTCTGGCGTGAGCCAATTCTTTTGGCCTTCTTGACAAAAGGTTTTCGGTTCTTTGAACATAAAAAGGACCTGTGAACCAGACAATTTTAAGAAGGAAAAAAAATACATTAACGGCACATTAAGCTTAACAATTTTTCACTCATTCATTCATTTTCTATACCCGCTTTTTCCTGAGCTCAGGGTCACGGGGGTCTTCTGGAGCCTATCACAGCTGCCATAGGGCGAAGGCAGGGTGACACCCTGGACAAGTCGGCAGTTCATCGCAGGGCCACATAGACACAGAAAACCATTCACACTCACATGCATGTTTGGACTGTGGGAGGAAGCCAGAGAGAACCCACGCAGACACAGGCTTAAACTCCTCTTTGTTTGGGATATTGTGTGAAATTCTGAGGTACTGTTTTAGGTTCACATATGTCCCAAAGCACAGGCCGCACACTTTATCACTCTGTAGATAATCAAAAATTATAATCCAAATTAACATTTTGCCATCTCAGAAAACTATCACAAAGTAAACTCTTAAGTTTTTCTTTAGTTACATTTTTTGACCTTTTGGAGAGCGAAAGGAAACTTCCTGTCACTCTCCAAAAGCCAAAAAATGTAATAAAAAAAAATAAAGAGTGTACTCAGGGGAATCAGAGGGGGATTGCCTGGAGGACTGTAGCCTCTGTATATGGGCTGTGTCTCAATTCAGGGTCTGCACCCTTTGAAGGAAGCGTCCTCCGAAGGACCCGGCCGAGAATGCGGGAATGTTATGCGTTTATCTGTGTGTGTGCGTGTGTGTTTGTGGTTGCGGGGTCTCACCGGGGGTATATTAGATGGTTTAGCGCTAAAGTAGGTAACATCAGGTAAAAGAAAAGTAATGGAAAAGATGATGAGCTGGTGTCACGACCATGGGTCAGTGGTGGTCGTCTGTGTGTGCAATGTGGCTGAGCTATAGGCGGTTTTGAGACAAGCCGGGTTGGTGGGAAGATGCGGCCGTGGTTGGGCAGCAAGATGGTGAGTCAGCGTGTTCCAGGACTAGGATTGCAAAAGCATATTGCAGGGGGTAATTTAGATAAGAACCAAAGAGTGGGCCAACGTGAAACATCCGCCTCTGCCATTTAATGGTCGTAATGTTTAAAACACTTAACTGTTTTTGGACACCTCAAATATGCTACCTCTCGGGCAAATCCGTCACTCGAGTTTTCTCCACCGCAGACGCAGCCTATCCTAGTTACAGAGAAGAAGAAGAAGGATAAGAAGAACATGAGGATTCCTGTTGTCAGACGCGGTACGTGTATTTTGTTGGACTTTGACTTTTTTATTTTTTTATTTCAGAAACAAATGATAAAATAAAATTAACTATTATTTTCTTTAGCTAATTTGAATCACTGAATCTTTCCTAGTCACTTCTGAAGAATTTGAGGGGATCCATTTGACCCAGAGCGATTTTGGTAAAACTGCGATTAACTTAAAGATTGTATAAATGTTAAGTGTATTTCAGATGTAATCATACTTACAGGTTTTGCAGGTCCTTCAGATCTCGCGTTCGGCGATTTGAACAATCAAATATTGTTTAGCAACGCAGAGGATTTTATAAAAGGTAAAGAATTCATTTTTAAAGTTTACACGAGCGTGTGAATGCGTGAAAGATGCCTGACCCTTCCTCTAGAGAAGAGAGAGAGAGAGGCCAGCGCAGCTGAGCAGGTAGAGTATTTAAAAAAAAAAAAGATAATATACAAGTTAAAAGATTAAATGCAGACCCACATCTCTTTCTCCGTTCCTCAGTTTAAAAAAAAAAAAAAAAAAAAAAAAAGTGCAAGACATCCCTTACCGCAACCGAAGATTCGACCAATCCGGCTACAGATCTCGCTCGGTTTTATGAAAATGTCACGGATGAACTTCGATAGTTGACCGATGTGTGAAATCAGAGGCGAAACGGGGAGATTTGGTGCAGCTGGAAATTTCGGGTCAGAATAAACGCGACCACATCTTCATAACGACCGATGACGACCCTCGAGTGTGAGTTGATTCAAAAGAAAAGAAGACACTTGTACGTTGTGCTCAACCAGAGTCAACTCTGCTTCGCTGTAAACTTGGACCACCTGACTCGGTCCGGGCTCACCAACGCGGAGGCTTTGGAGCGGGGGAGAGAGTTGCAACTGCAAGACAGTCAAATCCACATCCTGAAGCATTTTCTCTAATACTGGAAGTTCTTCCCAGACAGGGGTTACAACTGTGTTAATTTCACCTATTGTAATTAACTAACGTGATTTACATGTCGCGGGAAAGGAACCCCCGAGGGCCAAAAGGTATCTCCTTGGGTTTGTTTGATGTGCATTTGGGGACTGTCTCTGCCTTTTGTTTATAACTTTCCTTTGAAATGTTGTGAGTCTCAGTGCGAGAGGTATGAAGGTCTTGGTGATCTATTGTTACTGTGAAAAATAACCCCTGATGACCAAAAGGCTCCTGAGTAGGAAGAGTATATTTGATTTGAATCTTTTAAATATGCATTTTATAAGTGTCTCTGTTCTGGGAGGATTTTTAAGGGAAGGAACAAGAATCTGAGGCTCTCTTTTTTTTGGCTGCTCCTGTTCCTCCTTCTTGGTCTGCGTGCCACCATTTTTACACAACCGGTCTGTTACATTTTTGTTGCATTTTATCTCTGGACCTCACAATAAATTGGTATGTTATCCATTTCCTTTCAATATTAACTTGTTGCGACTTTTGTTCTATGTGGAAAATAATCTGACATTAGATGTCGATAAAGTCTTCAGTTATATGGTCAATTTATCTGACTAATGCTTGTACTCTGAGTTGAATAGAAAAGATTGAGTATAATATCTCAACCTAGATGTCTGGGCTGTTCCTCCATGTTAAGAAGGTCACTGAATGATTTGTTTATATCTGCCATCACTAAACTAAGATAGGGATTAATCAGAATCCCAATGAATTTAGTTATATGGTAAGTTTCACTGGACATTATTCAAACCCTTAACCTCTGAGTTGGACAGATAAGATTGGGTATCATGTTCAATAACCTCTGAATACTCCAACCCAGACATCAGGCTATTCTTCCATGTTTAATGAACAACCTGAATAGTTTTGTTAATTTATTTAAGTTACCTCTGAACTGGAGATTAAAGTCAGATCATTAGAATTTAATTATTATTGAGTCTTTATTCTTAATTATTAGTCAAGTCTTTCGTTCAATCAATGTATAAAAGTAAAGTCACTTTTCAAATGGAGTCAGATTAAATTAACTATGATGTACTTTATTTTGAAATCCTCATCTTAAATATCGGAACGACTGAACACGTATAGGGGAGATATTATTATATGTGCCTAGATATTTCCTCCCCTACAACATCACTTGGATCACCCCACTTTTTTTCTGTTTCTGATTCTCAAAACACCACACATTTAATTACACATACATACACATTTTCTTCTTCTTCTTTAATTTAAGCTCATCGTCTCCAGCAGGTATAGAAACAGTGCAAGCTCGTTCTTAAGGCCCAGCAACCAGACAAGAAGGTAAAGATTGTGATTTTGTCAAGCCACAAGTTTCTTTATTTTTCTGTCTTACGAGCGCAGTTTCTCTTCCTGCAGAGTGTCCTGGTGGTGGGAGACTCGCATCTCCGTCCATTTGTGGATGGTTTTGTGTCGATGCCCGAGGGTCCAGTGGCATACAGCTACCGCTCTACACCTGGTGCTACAGCTACTGAGATCAGGACAGAGGTGCTTCATACTGAAGTTCCCTTCACACCTGATGCAGTCTGTGTTCTCACCCCGGGCAACAACCTTGAACACAGGCTTGTAACCGACTCAGCCCAGGAGTTTGCTGCGCTACTGGCAACTGTGTTGGACCGCTGGCCCAAGGTTTGTTTATCTGCTGTGACAACAACAAATTTGAACACATGAATTTCATCGCCACTTTTTTTTTTTATCAATATCAAGTAATTACATGATCCATAGTTCATAACAGGAAGGTGTAGGTGCTTGACTTTTCACCTCGCCTGACTGTCAAGCCAGAACTACAAACAGCGCTACGTCAAGAATATCATTGTGTTGCTGCACGCATGGGTGCGTAAAATATATATTTATTTTTTTCTCTTCAGTGACACTGTGGTAACAAATATTTCTTAGAGTTATGTGATTACATAATTGATTATGTGACATTTCTTCCAGGTCTAACATTTGTGTATATGGCTGATCACCTCCCCCTTCATCAGCTGTACATATGGTGTTATGATGGTGTAAGTTTTGCCTTCTTAAGCCTTTCTTGCTCTTCATTTGATATGACATGTGTTAACATGTTGTTTTATGTTTAGGTGCACCTCAGTACTGATTTTGGGACACCTGTGCAGGTGGAGCATCTGCATGCTGCAGTGCTACGTCACCTCGCACCCTCTTCACCTAGGCAAGGGGTGTTGTGCCACAACCAATCATCGCCCAGGGTGCCTCCCAGACTGGTTGTGACAAGTCCTGTCCACATGCCAGTGTATGGACCTGCTCCTGAATGGACTCTTGTTTGACGGGAGGTTGAGGTAACCTGTTCATCTTTTCTTTTTCTTTTTTTACAATGATGCATTGTCAAACAGTGCAAATTTGTATATTCAAATCAATACTTGTCCTAAGTTGAGTGTCATTTCCTCTACTTTTTTTAATAGCCGGTAACAGCTGTTGAGTCTACATTTGACACAGACATCCCCTCCAACCCCGTGTGGTTCAGTGAGGCTGTGCTGGACAGCACACGCGCGCCTCAGGCTATACGATTGTCTCGAGCGTCGGATAAGGGCCTGAAACACCGAATGATGTCGGGGGAAACACAACTGATGATGCGTCATAGGGAAGGCACTCCACGATCTTTACCAAGTTCCACCCCACCCAAGAGTACTCCAACCCCAAACAACCATTGACCTGATTATTTAGGGATCTTTATTATCCAGTCCTACTCAGAATCCTGTTCTAAAAAAAAAAAAAAAAAAGGTTGATTTTCACCAGAGACTAAGAACGCCCTTGTCATGTCTGATTGTGGGTCCCAGCGGGTGCGGAAAACCTATTTTGTCAAAAATGTTTTGCAAAACTGAACGTACGATGGGTGTTGTGCCTGACAATGTGGTGTGGATTTACACGTCTTTTCAACCCATGTACGCCAAATTGCAGAAAATGAATAAAAAAAGTTTTCATTTGTTGAAGGGTTGCCTGATTCATTTCAAGATCCCGACTTGTTTCCTCCCGATCATGGTGAAAATCTTACTTAGTACAGACATCACAGAAATGTGAGCGTCATGATGCTGACGCAGAAAGTGTTTTATCCCCCGCGGCCTCAGCCCGAATAAAAAGAAACGGCCCCTTACTGCGAGTGCTCTGTCACGCTACGCCTCAGAAACGTAAAGACATTCTGACCCACAGCTCGGCGGACTTTGTTCACGCTCTGTGTGAGTTGGCTTTAAATCTATTAAAGGGTAACATCCCCCTGTCGTCGGAGCACTACAATAAACTGAAGCGTCAGAAAAAGATCCTCAGACTGCTGGCTGATTTAAAAAAAAAATAAAAAAAAATGGGGAAGCAGAAACGAGAGGCGCTCAACAGTCGGGAGGATTCATCTTTCCTCTGCTGTCAGCGGCCGTCCCGATCTTGGGCAATATCTTGGGAGGGCTCATCAAGAGAGACAGATTCTCAAAATGAATAATTTTGAATAATAATCATTGTTGGCTAATGCTGATCAAGCAGGACGAAATGGAACGAATATGCTCATCCGCTTCAGCAGATTCCTCAAATTCCACAAATTCCCCTCAACCACCGGTGCGTGCGTGAGGGTCTCCGTGTGACCTCTGACTATATGCTGTGGTTTATTTAATCATTAACCTCGGTAGTCTGTCTCTGCATGTGTGAGAAAGAGAGAGAGAGGAATAAGATGACTAAGACTATACAGTTTTTTTTTGTTTTTTTTTTAAATAAGCGTTTCAATTTGAATACAATGAACATCGCAAGTGTATAGAGGGTTATACAGTGTCGGGGGTAGGTTTTTTTTTTTAGAAAATACATCGATGACGGTCAATAAATATCTGTAACCATCGTTATGCTCGGCCAAGGCTTGCATGTCGCACAAATCAGCCTGAAATTGTTTGAGGGGTCCCGTCACAAACACTCCGTTTCTGGCGAAACGCACCCATGCGGGTTTATGCAAAGTATACGCATCCTCCACAGCCTTACGCAGTCGCTCCACTCCACCAAAACTACCCGGGTGAGCAGGGTTGTAATACACTTTTGTCATCACTCGTTTCTCAGTCATTTTTTTTAACTCGTATGAGTCTCTTTCTCTGTGTGCGTGCGTGCAAACGTTTCTGTCTCCGTGTGACCTTTTACGACATGCTGTGGCTTATCTAATCGTTAACCTCGCTAGTCTGTCAGTGTGTGTGTGTGTGTGAGAGAGGAATAAGATGACTTGAAGAAGAATTTTCTTTTTAATAAGCGTTTTAATACAGGAAACATCGCAAGTGTATAGAGGGTTATACAGTCACAAAAGTATAAGACGGAGGATATTTAGAGAATCAAAACATGAGTACATCATACGCTTTTTAAAAAAAAAAAAAAAAAATAGCCAAACATCGTACAAGAGTATAAGAGAATATTTAGAAAAAAAAAAAAGTACATTATACACCCGTGATAGTCGATAAGGCTTTTCGTACGGGCTGCGGTTCAAGTGTTTCTCAACAAGACGTTGCAATTTCTTCAACTCCTCAGGAACGTTTACGAGTTGACCCTTTTTTTAAATGTGACAAGCAACATCGACAAACAGAGCGTACAATGCCAAGATGTGGGATTCTCTGTAATTATCGGCGCCCAAACTCCAGAAAGCGAGGAGTTTACCGATCTTGTCTGACACCCCTTCTCCATCGAGTTCTACCGCTTGCTTTACAATGTCGTCCCACTTGTTATTTACAATTGGCGAGGACACTGAAAAGTTTGTCTAAAGCGGAAAATCTTTTGTCCGTGTCAACGCTTTCGGAAACTATGTTTAATCAGCGAGTCAAAGTTTCCCATGTTGTTCGGCTGTTGAAGAAGAAAAAAAAAATATATAAACACAATCTTCAGCGACCCGACCAGCTCATGGAAGCTGGTCGTACATGTCAGCGAGGGGCTTGGTGACTCGATCTTCGGCTCACAGCTCGTGCAGCAGCGCCGGGCTGACTGCGCGGATTGTAATGTCGTCCACGCGGATGTTGCGCCCTTGCAGCAGCTTCTGAACGATGGGGATAAACCGGTCGCTGAACAGACGCCTCGCGATCTGCTCAAAGTGGATTCCGAAAAAGCAGTCTTGCAGCGCTTCCTGCAAGCATGCATGCCCTCTCTGACTGGGGTGTCTGATTTTACACCCCTCGCACCTCTCTTCATGGTAGCCGATGAGGACCAAGTTGAGCAAATGGCAGACGGCAGTTTTTATAGCTTCATACGTCGCCTCTGACATCATCACACCCTCATCAGCTTCGTTGGGAGGGGGGGAGAAGGCTCTACGAGTTGAGCAGAAAAGAAAGGACTTGAAAGTTGATTGTCCTCACCCGAGGCCGTGGTTGGAGGGGTGGGGGGGTGGAGTGAGAGGTTGAGTCATTGTTGGGACCTCCGCCGGTGGGACCTGCACTGCTGGGGCCTCACCCACTGCGGCCTTTGGCGCCGCAGTCAACTTTTCTTTTATTTTTTCCTCCTGCCACGCATCCCTTACTGCAGTCGCACGTCCACCGGTCTTCCTTGCTTGTCCTCCTTGATCGGCTTCTGCCACTCCATCGGCTTCGGATCCATCTGGTCATCCTCCACCCCAGCCACGGATGGTTGCAGGCGTCTCAGTGTGAGAAAGCTAAGAGCAATGAAAGAACCAGAACTTAAACAAAAAGTCACTCATCTCAAGGACCAAAAGTCTTATTGTGGCTACTTAAAAAGGCTGTGGCTGTGTGGCACCTCAGTTGCATTCAATGACAGCCAAAGACACTCTGACACAAGACAAGGTAGACGCAGACTATTTAAACACGCAAGGTAATGAGACACAGGTGGAGACTATAGGTAATTGGGTCAAACGCATAGGTGGCACCTGAGGAAGGGAACGTGATCTGAAACGAGAGGAAGGTTAGTCGGTTCTTCAAAATAAAACAGGAAATGACGAGACAAAAACGCCACAACAGGACAAACCTCAACACATGACGTTTCCTATGAATGTTTTTCAGGAGAAGAGCCCGTGGCTCGAGACAAACAGGGGACATGAAAGCAGCAGCTTGTTGAAGAGCAGAGCTCTGGAGGTAAGTGTGACACATGGCTCTTACTTCTCCCACCATAACATGTACATTGTGCTAGAATCTCAGAGCTGTTCCACTGAAATAAGAGAATTTCAACTTTCTTTAATCTTAAAAAAAATGACTCACATATTAATTGATTATTTTTATATCAATGTAATCATTTTTATTCTATCGGACAGCTATCAATGTGATGGGAAAGATGCTCGAGAGGGGGTTTGATGAGAAAGTGCTCTGCTCTCTCTACTGTTAACATGGATGAAAAGTTAACCTTGTTTGCTCCTTTTAATGACTTCATTCTCTCTTACATAAAACACATTTTAAATATTACTAAAATAGTGTTGTCTAATTGGCATATGGAACAAATTTAACTGCTGTTTTCTCTTCATGTTGTGCACATTTCTGTACAATCTGGCAGTAGGCCAGCCTTGCTACGATCATAATTTTGTTCCCCATGAATGTTTTTCAGTGACTGTGACTCAGGCTAAGAAGGCCACTTTAAAGCAGAAGCATGTAGAGGAGTGAAATTCAGGAGAACATGGCATCTTCATTTCATGTCCTGTATTTCCACATGTAGATTGAGTATTCTTGTAGTTGTGTTTGGACAGTAACTATGGACATTTATGAACATTACACAATGTGGTGTTTCTGAATCTTATAAAGAATCTGGGGTTTACTTTGCCATCTTTATTCCAACACCGATGCATCATACAAACTAGAGTCTCTGACCAAACACACCAGTGTGGCTATATACATGTGGCAAGGCGCAGAGGACCCGGGCGGGTACAATGTACAATGTGCAATGACAATAAAGTTGTTATTATATTATATTATTATTATTAGTATTGCTTCGGCTCGCTTCGAACATGGGCTGAGCAGGTAACAAAATAACCTGGCACCTGGTACTAGGGGCTAGTGGAAAAGCGTCAAAGCCTCGCTGTGCCGTGCCGTACCATGCTAGTGAAAATGCGCTATTTGTCTTGCTGGATGGGTCAAAGAGCACCAACACTGGTTCTGTTGTGAGATGTTCTGAGTTGAGCCAATCCCTCCTCATGGCCATCACTCTACTTGAATTCACCTTATAACAGCTGTCACAGGTGCACTGTTTTTGAGGACTGGTTTGATATGAAATGAAATGACATGAAATTAAATAGACAACTTTATATACTTGCAATGTGTCCAGGCCAAACATAGTTAGGCTCAGCCCAACCCATATTCCTTAGACAACAACCCATTACCTTTTCTTCCCCTTTTCCTGTTAATGTCTGACAGTTGTCAACATGTAATACATTTCCTGTGTTCTTTACAATCTCCTTTCCTAGGTGCAAAAAGAACGAGACAATTTTAGTCAAAAGAGGAGGTGACAGCAGTGGAAAAGACTCTGATGGAGTTCATTCGCACAAGGAAGACTCCTGGAAAACAAGACTGTGAGAGGTGCATCGCTGCTTCCCCTGAAGCCTTTGATGACAGGGACCGGAAAGGTGTCAAGTTCTATGTTTACAATAGAATAATTCCAATTAACAATACATCTACTGTTGCGCAAACTTGGACACATCAGTGGGATCACTGGTTGTTTCAGGTCTTGCAACCGACACCCTCCTCCAGGCGACCCAACCGCGGCTGACCAGACCCTGGCTACGCCACTGCCCCCCTCTTCAACCAGAGCCATCTGGAGGCCTTTTCTACTGCCTCCACATTGTTGCCTATGGCTTTTCTTTGGTCGGCTCCTGTTATGCCCAGTGTGCCGTAGGCTCTGCTCAGGGAGTAGCTGGCGACCACCGACTGTGCACCTCCACTAGTACACCTCGCACCTCCACCGATTCCTCCGACAATCCTCCACCAGCTCCTGGTACTTCTGCCTTTTCCTTTCTTGCGCCTCCTCCATCCTCTCCTCGAAGGGAACCATCGGGTCCTTGTTAGGCTCCCAGTCTGGCTCTGCCTTGCGCCATTACACTCAGAATGTCCTTGTGCTTCTGACAAGTCTCTGGTTTCTGAACTGCATCGGCTGCCCTCCACTTCCTTCCTGTCCTCACAGCAATCCCTACCCCCGACACTTTGGCATCTCTGGACTCGGAGTACTGCAGATGTTCCCGTGCCAGTGCCACGATGAACTCCTCCCTGGCGGTGCTGAAGGGGAGCCTGAGCTTGTTGGTGTTCCCATACAGCGCAATGTTGCCAAGCCTGCATGGCAAACCAAGTCATATGCGCAGATAGTTGCTCATCTTTTGCTCAAAGGCTTCCACCACAGTCATGGGAACCTCACAGATGAGCAGGTGCCAGAGGATTCTTGGGAGGATCCCATGCTGGTAGATCCAGGCCTTGAATCTCCCGGAAAGCCCAGACTTGTCCACTGTTTTCAGCCATCCCTCCAGGTCAGCACTGGTTGCCTTGGTGGACTCTCTGTCGTTCAGGCTGCAGTGAAAGACCTTTCCAAGGCTCTTAACTGGCTTCTCCCAGCTTGAAACGGAATTTGTCTGTGACCTTCCTCTTCCTTAGAACCAGGCCATCACGGAAGCCTCACCGCCTGCTAGCCGGTCTGTCCTCGGTCCACATGCCGTGTCGCTCTCCGGACTCCGGGTAATCATTTCGTCTGGTTTGGAGGTAACACCTTTCCTAATCACTTTCCCGGAACTTGGATTTAAACTAGGATTTCCGAACTCTCAAATCACCATATCAGGTCTGCAAGGGGGTTTATTTTCTTTTGCTGGCTGTGTGTATGTGTGGGCCCACTGAGTGAATGTGAGTTTAGGTTGAGTAAATATTTGACGGTTAGAAGCTTTGAGTATCTCAAAGTATTTTAAGCAGTGATACTCATATTATGTTTTGTGGGTTAGTAGTAGTTAGTTAGTCACTAAAAAAGACACTGGACATTTGTCACTTTTGAATGGAGTGTGACCACAGCTGCTTTTATAACAAGTACCGTATTTCTTTCTTTCTTCGTTTTCACAGCAGCTGCTCATCAATTTGACCGGAAGCAGACTGAAAAGCAGTACGAGGATGCAATGCTGAAGTGGCTGTGCTATGCAGGAACTTCCCATTAGTCTGACGTCCCATTAGTCCGACAAATTTCCCATTGGTCCGACCTCCCATTAGTCCAACCAAATCGACCACAAGTCGGACCAATAGGACGTCAGACCAATAGGACGTCAGACCAATGGGACGTCAGACCAATGGGACGTCCCATTAGTTCAAACTGTCATCAGTACTTTCTGACAAACGCGCATCCCAATAGTCTGACGTTCCATTCCTCCGACTGTCGGACTAATGGGACGTTGGACCAATGCCATTTTCTGGCGCTATGCACTAGAAAGGAGTGGTGGAGTGCCAAGGAAGGATTGGCCACAGAGTTGAGTTGAGTTGTTTCATGGGGACTAAAAGCTGTTCATCTTGTTCATTTTGAACTGCAGTCCTATTGTGAGATTGAAAGCTATTAGCTTTGTTAATGTTGAACTGCAGTCTTATTGTTCTGAATTATTGATCTCTTATTTTGTACGTTTGTGTCCCCTGGATCAGGGCTAACCCGCTGCTTAACCGATTTAGACCAGGCAGATTGTAATAAAAAATCTAGAACCTTAACTAAAAAAAATGTGGTGCATGTTCATGTTTATTCTTTAATAAATTGCGAAATTAACAATTGGTGTGTCTGTTTTTGTTCATAGAACA